>WNWK01008014.1:0-88238 GCA_009830355.1 Cherax destructor | reverse complement strand
GGAAAGATAGGTAGTAGGAGAAGTCGGTTTTAGAGTAAAAAACTTTGTCCATTGAGTAGTGTGAAACAATGTGTTTAAGGGGAGTGCGTGACAAGCTGGTCGTTTCTGAGATGAATGAGAATGAAGTGTCGAATCATCATGTAAGGGTCTTGGTCATTTGGATGTGGGACCGGAGGTGGTCCGACGTGGGACGGACGAGCAATCCGAATATTGCCGCACCGTAGAGGGAGAAGCCGGAATCAAGGTCAGAGAAGAGCGAAGGTCAGACGTGTCAAAAGGGCCGGTCGGAACCCCAGTACCTGAAGCAGGTGATGAACCGGCACCAGCAAGAGGTACAGGGGTATTGGAGGTGTCCAAAGAGTTGTCCATTAACGAGGTAGGGTCAGAACTGGGTGCGGTATCAGGAAGGGGCCCGGGGGCTGTAGGTTCACGGATTGGGTCGTCCATGGTTAGGTTACTTCTTTCTTTTTGTTTTTAATAAAAAAAAAGAAAGAAGAAAAGAAAACAAAAAGAAAAAAAAAAGAAAAAAAGGGGGAAACGTGGAGGAACAGTTCCTAGAAGGAATGAAAGGGGCGTAAATCCCCCTCCACGCCCAAGAGGACCTCAACACCACAAGTAGTGCAGATGCTGCATGGAACCCGTGCCATACCCTACCCTTCATGCCAGTAAACCAGCAATCCGGGAGAGCAACCTCACATCCAACGAGCCACCTCGGTGGACAAAAGAGAGGGCGGCCGGATACCCACCACAAAGCATACCTCCTTCGGCCACCACCCCCAGAATCTGAAAGGTTGCCTCCAGAGATACACCCGTCGCCCGAAAGACATCCAAAGCCACCCCTCCCCCCCCGGGTGACTGGAGATGGATCAGGACATCCCCAGGCGATCCAGATTCCACGGCAAACTACACCAATGCCATGCCAAGCCCATGTTGACACTTTACAGATCGCTTGTTCTATCTAGGCTGCACACTAACTGCACCTTTCAAGGCGGGTGAAATTGCTGACCTTGAAAATGTGCAGAGAACCTTCACGGCACGCATAAGTGCGATAAACCACCTCAATTACTGGGAACGCTTGAAGTTCCTAAACCTGTACTCTCTAGAATGCAGGCGGGAGAGATACATTATTATATACACGTGGAAAATTCTCGAGGGTTTAGTACCAAACTTGTTCACGAGAATCACTCCCAACAAAAGCAAAAGACTCGGCAGGCGATGTAACATCCCCCCAATGAAAAGCAGGGGTGCCACTAGCACGTTGAGGGACAACACAATAAGTGTCAGGGGCCCAAGATTGTTCAACTGCCTCCCAGCATACATCAGGTGGATTACCAACAAACCCCTGGCTGTCTTCAAGCAGGCACTGGACAGGCACCTAAAGTCGGTACCTGACCAGCCAGGCTGTGGTTCGTAAGCTGGACTGCGTGCGGCCAGCAGTAACATACTGGTTGATCAGGCTCTGGTCCAACATGAGGCCTGGTTACAGACCGGGCCGCAGGGGCGTTGACCCCTGGAATTCTCTCCAGGTAAACTCCACCGCCAAGAATCTCAATGGAATGGGATGGACCAAGGTACCCTTCCCACTACCTAGGAACCAGAATGCCTGTGGAGAGAAGCTCACAGGGTAAAAATGGGAAGGGAATAAGGGAGGGATGAGGAGGAGGAGGAAAGGAAAAATGGAGGATAGGGAAGATGGGAAAGGCCAGGGGGGATTGGGGAGTAATTGGTTTCGGTCTGAGGAAGAAGACCAAGAGGTCCAATTCCTCAGACCGATAGCCTCTTCACCGCGACAAGGAGCCCCCCTTATAGAGGCCAGAAATCATAGAACAACCACTCAGACATCATAGAAAGACCACTCAGACAGCATAGAAAAACCACTCAGACAGCATAGAAAAACCACTCAGACATCATAGAAAAACCACTCAGACATCATAGAAAGATCACTCAGACATTATAGAAAGACCACTCAGACATCATAGAAAAACCACTCAGACATCATAGAAAAACCACTCAGACATCATAGAAAGATCACTCAGACATCATAGAAAGACCACTCAGACATCATAGAAAGACCACTCAGACATCATAGAAAGACCACTCAGACATCATAGAAAGACCACTCGAAGGTCTTTTCCAAATTGGGGTCAATATGTTCAGTCCATTAATCTTGTGATTGATGGTCTGAGCACAAGTGTTTCATCCTTCAGAACCTGAAGTATTGCAGCAACTTCTTGGGTGGATTTGGGAAAAGGTTAGACAGTTAGGTGGGAGGGGATGGTTAGTTTTGAGAAGTACCTGCCTAGTATGGGCCAGTAGGCCTGCTGCAGTATTCCTCCATTCTATGTTCTTAAGTTTCCGTATAGACTGAATGGAGTCTTACACTCAGATACCATGGACGGACAACAACAAGAACTGTCTATAGATTCCACTGACAGACCACTCGAAGGTCTGTCTCCATTTACCATGGACAGGCAGCATTAAGGGGCACGTCAGTTCCTCTGTCTTCAAATAATATGTTATTTGTCCTCAAAGATTTGTTAAGTTATACCATGAATTAAGGAAAGATCATGGACTTCACCTTACGAAACAGACAAGAGCAAATGCGATAGTAATTATGGACAAGGTGGATTACAGGAGAAAAATAAACATGATATTAGGAGACAGGGAAACTCACGCGCCTCTTAAGGGCTGTTCGTGATACTACTTACAGACAGCATGATTGGTTGTTGCCAGATACTGTTAACAAACTACACAAACAGCTGTCCACAAATATCACAGACAGAGGAAAGCTATCCCAGAAACCGTGACCAAACCTTGCAAAGATCTCTTCACAGATACTACATTAATACTTTAAATGCCTCACCCCAGAAGCCGTGGAGAGGCTATGAGAAGTCTCCCCAGACACCATACGGGGGAAAAAAAGGGGTAGCTATCGTGGATAGACCACGAGAAGAACTCTCCCCAGATACTAGCTGGTAAGAAAAGCGCCAGATCCAGTAGTCCATGAGAAGAGCTCTTCCCAGAAATCGCAATAATAATACAATATAATATCTTTATTTACTACATGTACAAGGTATACACAGCAGAGCTAACATCAATGACATACTACTATATAGAAAGCCCCTTGTTATGCTGAGCATTTCCCGCAAATTAGGTCAGTTTTGTCCCAGGATGCCACCCACACCAGTCCACTAACACCCAGGTACCCATTTTATTGATGGGTGAACATAGACAACAGGTGTAAAGAAACACGCCCAGTGTTTCTACTCTGGCTGAGAATCGAACCCGGAAACCGTGAATAAAGTTCTCCCAGATTCCGTACTGCAAGAAGAGCAACAGAAACCATAAACAGACATAACTTTCTAATTACGGATCGGGTGAGGCTTGAAGAGACTTGAGCTAGAGTTCGCCACAGGCACGCTGGTGTGGTGGGGTCACAGTGGTGGCCCATGCTAACCTGCCTATGGTGTACAGAAATATGCCTAGTTGGGTGAATCTTATTTGGGCCAACTGGTCTAATGGTTAACGCACTGGCCAGTGAGTTTTAGGACTCACCATAGGTTCAAGCCCCACCCGTTCCCTGATTTGTTTGCAATTGTATTATTACGATTTTTAGGTGACAACGGACTGCTTGTATGCATCATCAAAATTCAATAAAATGTCACATTAGTTGCATTTGTGTCCTTTTACTTAACAAAGATGATATTAATGAGGTACTGAAGATATCAAGTGTCCTGAGGATATCAAGTGTCCTGAGGATATCAGGTGTCCTGAGGATATCAAGTGTCCTGAGGATATCAGGTGTCCTGAGGATATCAGGTGTCCTGTGGATATCAAGTGTCCTGAGGATATCAAGTGTCCTGAGGATATCAAGTGTCCTGAGGATATCAGGTGTCCTGAGGATATCAAGTGTCCTGAGGATATCAAGTGTCCTGAGGATATCAAGTGTCCTGAGGATATCAAGTGTCCTGAGGATATCAAGTATCCTGAGGATATCAAGTATCCTGAGGATATCAAGTGTCCTGAGGATATCAGGTGTCCTGAGGATATCAAGTGTCCTGAGGATATCAAGTGTCCTGAGGATATCAAGTATCCTGAGGATATCAAGTGTCCTGAGGATATCAGGTGTCCTGAGGATATCAAGTGTCCTGAGGATATCAAGTGTCCTGAGGATATCAAGTGTCCTGAGGATATCAAGTGTCCTGAGGATATCAAGTGTCCTGAGGATATCAAGTATCCTGAGGATATCAAGTATCCTGAGGATATCAAGTGTCCTGAGGATATCAAGTATCCTGAGGATATCAAGTGTCCTGAGGATATCAAGTGTCCTGAGGATATCAAGTGTCCTGAGGATATCAAGTGTCCTGAGGATATCAAGTATCCTGAGGATATCAAGTGTCCTGAGGATATCAAGTGTCCTGAGGATATCAAGTGTCCTGAGGATATCAGGTGTCCTGAGGATATCAAGTGTCCTGAGGATATCAAGTGTCCTGAGGATATCAAGTGTCCTGAGGATATCAAGTGTCCTGAGGATATCAAGTATCCTGAGGATATCAAGTATCCTGAGGATATCAAGTGTCCTGAGGATATCAAGTATCCTGAGGATATCAAGTGTCCTGAGGATATCAAGTGTCCTGAGGATATCAAGTGTCCTGAAGATATCAAGTGTCCTGAGGATATCAAGTATCCTGAGGATATCAAGTGTCCTGAGGATATCAAGTGTCCTGAGGATATCAAGTATCCTGAGGATATCAAGTGTCCTGAGGATATCAAGTGTCCTGAGGATATCAAGTGTCCTGAGGATATCAAGTATCCTGAGGATATCAAGTGTCCTGAGGATATCAAGTGTCCTGAGGATATCAAGTGCTCCTGGGTTGAGGGACTGATTACCTACTTTTTTTTAACCTCTTCATTTTTCTGTATTGCACTGATAAAGCCCCTGGCTGGCAAGACGTCTACATAATAAACATATCCAGATGTTACACATGTGTCTAATTCCAATAAAATTGTTGCTTGATTCACGAAATCGTAATGACACGATTGTAAACAAACCATACCACGGGTGGGGTTAGAACCCGTGGTGCCTATGCTAACCTTCCTATGGTGTAGAAATATACCTAGTTGGATGAATCTTATTGAAGCTAGCTGGCCCAGTGGCTAACGAGACGGTCTGGAGTTTTGAGACTCTGATCGCGGGTTCTAACCCCACCCACTAATTTATTTACATAACAGTCCACGGTATTGTGTCTTTTCATTTTTTTAATAACAATAGTTCAGACTTCCAGCTGGTATTAATTTATATTACTAAAAAAAATAATTAGAAGAGCGCGTGATTATTTTAGTTTCATTAATGCTTTTAAGATTTCCTTACTATAGGTTATTTAAACGCCCTTTCTTTATGTTCCCTCCTCGCTGACGGCCCCATCTTTGACACACACTTCCGTTTTTAACTTTTTGTCAGCTGCAGCTTTATTAGACCAACTTTGATTATAATTCCTTTAACACTCCTCACTGCCCTTACTAACTCTGCCTCAGTTATACTCTGGGGAGGAGTGCAACGGTCAAGTGAAGTAGTAGCAGCAAAACACAGCAAGAGGTATTCTTGAGCTCCCCCAGCGCTCGGGCTTAATGCCCAAAGTTTGGGTGTGGCTCCAAAATGATTCTGTAGTGCTTACTGCCTTTGCACCTCCTAATATTGTCTGCTGCCATGCAGCTGCCATACTCTTCGAGCCCAGTGTGGGCAGGGTTTGTGGCAGCCCAAGCTTCTCCCTCCGAGCCCCGTGGGGGCGGAGAATGGGGCTAGGCCTGGAGACAGCTGGTCCCAGAAGACAAGGAGGTACTTGTACCTCCTCCCATGGCAGACATTGGTCTGAGACACTCCCACGACAGGGAGCCAAGGCCGGGCCACCTCCTGTAAAAGGCCCGGGCCGGGGGATTATACTGGCGAATCTAGAACAGAACAGTTATACTCTTCACCCTCGGTGGTCTCTGATCAAGCATATTACACCTTCAAAACTTTGGAGTCCAGTCCCTGGAACCATTATGTACCTCTGTAATGTTGAGGTACAGTCCCTGGACCCATTATGTACCTCTGTAATCTTTTGACTACCACCCACAGGATGGGTATGGGGTGCATAATAAAGATATTAAACTAAAACTATCTAACACCTTCAGCACGTCCTTCAGCACTGTGTGGCCTTTATAAGTTTAGCAGTTAGTTATGATTCTAATAATAATATAGGTTATTTAAAAGTATGCAGTGCTAACTTTCTATATTTAAGCATAGACAAATGTTTATTGCTATTTCTGTCAGTAATAAAGAAACAAGTCTAAAGTGTGATGGCAATTTTTGGACCCAGTTGTACCAGTCACCGTAGCAATGTACACTTTTCATCAGTTATTGGAGTAGAAATTGTACACTATACCAGCCACTGGTATAGTGTACAATATACCAGCCACATTATAGTGACACCATACATTTTTGTACCAGTCTCTGTGTTAGACGCTGATATAAATGCAATGGAGCAGGAGCTTACAACCTTTTCTATGCCCTGAGCCCCTACCCACCTGGAGTCTACCTGGAGGGCATTCCGGGGGTCAACGTCCCCGCGGCCCGATCTGTGACCAGACCTCCCGGTGGATCAGGGCCTGATCAACGAGGCTGTTACTGCTGGCAACACTGGGTACAAAATATAGTACTGTGAGTGAACAAATTGAATTTAAAAAAATAAGCTTTTAATTCAGTGCATACAATGAAAATAGTATAAATTGAGCAATTAGATTAGTTTTATTTTTGTAAAATAAACGGAATTGTGCTTTTCATTTGGACTCTCAGCCCTGAAATTCTATCTCGCATCCCCTGGGGGTTCACCCTAGAGTGGGAACACCTGGGGGTGCACCCCAGGGTGGGTACCCCTGGGGGTGCACCCCAGGGTGGGAACTCCTGGGGGTGTGCACCCTCGGGTGGGGACCCTGGGGTGCACCCCCACTATGGGTGTACACACTGGTATACACACTGGACTATACACTGGTATACACACTGGTGTACACACTGGTATACACACTGGTATACGCACTTGTACACACACTGGTATACACACTGGTATACACACTGGTATACACACTGGTATACGCACTTGTACACACACTGGTATACACACTGGTATTGTTCTTCATACAAGCGACAAAACATTCACATCAATACACATAACGCACACATACAGAAACTTATGGCGACGTTTCGGTCCGTCTTGAACCAAGACGGTCCAAGACGGACCAAGACGGTCCAAGACGGTCCAAGACGGTCCAAGACGGACCGAAACGTCGCTATAAGCGTCTCTCTCTCCTCAGTGCTGGTTATTGTGCATTGTTCCAGTCACAGTATTGATCCAGTCACAGTATTGTTCCAGTCACAGTATTGTTCCAGTCACAGTATTGATCCAGTCACAGTATTGTTCCAGTCACAGTATTGTTCCAGTCACAGTATTGATCCAGTCACAGTATTGTGCCTTTTTGTTCTTTAATCATGTCAATGACTCATCATTCTAAAAAATATACCTCATCATTCTTCAAAATATACCTCATTCTACAAAACACACATCTCATCATTCTACAAAACACACATCATCATTCTACAAAACACACATCATTCTACAAAACACACATCATTCTACAAAACGCACCTCATCATTCTACAAAACGCACCTCATCATTCTACAAAACGCACCTCATCATTCTACAAAACGCACCTCATCATTCCACAAAACACACCTCATCATTCTACAAAACACACACATCATCATTCTACAAAACACTCATCATCATTCTACAAAACACGCACCTCATCATTCTACAAAACACACATTTCATCATTCTACAAAACACACCTCATCATTCTACAAAACACACATCTTATCATTCTACAAAACACACATAATTCTACAAAACACACCTCATCATTCTACAAAACACACATCATTCTACAAAACACACATCATTCTACAAAACACACATCATTCTACAAAACACACATCATTCTACAAAACACACCTCATCATTCTACAAAACACACACCTTATCATTCTACAAAACACACATCATTCTACAAAACACACCTCATCATTCTACAAAACACACACCTTATCATTCTACAAAACACACATCATTCTACAAAACACACCTCATCATTCTACAAAACACACATCATTCTACAAAACACACATCATTCTACAAAACACACATCATCATTCTACAAAACACACATCATTCTACAAAACACACCTCATCATTCTACAAAACACACACCTTATCATTCTACAAACACACATCATTCTACAAAACACACCTCATCATTCTACAAAACACACACCTTATCATTCTACAAACACACATCATTCTACAAAACACACCTCATCATTCTACAAAACACACCTCATCATTCTACAAAACACACATCATCATTCTACAAAACGTTATACATTTATTATTATTTGGAGTACATTATAATTATAATCAAGGGGGAAGCGCTAAACCCATAGGATTATACAGCGCCTGTGTGGGGGGGGATGGAAGGTATTCAGGCTTAAAGGGAACAGCTCCCTGGATCAAGAGCCCCTCACCAGCATCAAGGAACCTTCCTCGAGGGGATAACGTTATACAAAGACCTAAACATGCATATAGGACTCCAGAGGTTGTTGTTGTTGTTGTTGGTTGACACTACGTAGGGTCTGGATGACCCTCTGTTGCTGGGTCAAGTTGGTCATTCAAGATGGAAGCTCGATTTTCCGCGGGTCAATCATTGGTTGGTCTCTGACCAATCAGGTTGTTCTTGGTGGTCTGCTACAGAGACCAGGACGGTAAATTGTCAGTTTTCAAAAATTAATAATTGATAATACCGACAAGTTGAAGAATCTGACACATGCACAATGGGTATTTTTATTAAGTAGATGTTTCGCCCACCAGGGGCTTTATCAGTGCAATACAGAAGACTGAGGAGGTAGAGGATGAGGTAATCAGACCCTCATCCTAGGAGCAGGTGTTTACTACCGTAGTTCTGATTCATCCCGAACTGCTTTTAGGCTGGGGGGACTGATTACCCCATCCTCTATTCTTCAGTCTTCTGTATTGCACTGATAAAGCCACTGGATGGCAAAACATCTACTTAATGAAGATACTCAGTTGTTGTGCATGTGTCTAATTCTTCTAATTGTCAGTTGTCACTTCCCGAGGCGCTCCTAGTGCTACAGCAGCGACAGTAGCATGGAGGTAGTAGTCCTAGCCTGGAGCTCTACACCAACAACAGTAGCATGGTGATGGTCGGTAGTCCACGCCTGGAGCCCTCCAAGGGCTACACCAGAGACAGTAGCATGGAGATGGTCTGTAGTCCACGCCTGGAGCCCTCCGAGGCCTACATCAGCGACAATAGCATGGAGATGGTCGGTAGTCTAGATCTCCAAAAGCTACACCAGCGACAGTAGCATGGAGATGGTCGGTAGTCTAGATCTCCAAAAGCTACACCAGCGACAGTAGCATGGAGATGGTCGGTAGTCTAGATCTCCAAAGGCTACACCAGAGACAGTAGCATGGAGATGGTCGGTAGTCTAGATCTCCAAAGGCTACACCAGCGACAGTAGCATGGAGATGGTCGGTAGTCTAGATCTCCAAAGGCTACACCAGCGACAGTACCATGGAGATGGTCGGTAGTCTAGATCTCCAAAGGCTACACCAGCGACAGTAGCATGGAGATGGTCGGTAGTCTAGATCTCCAAAGGCTACACCAGCGACAGTAGCATGGAGATGGTCGGTAGTCTAGATCTCCAAAGGCTACACCAGCATGTTGATATTCATCACAACCAGAAGAATGATATGGCCAGTAACTTCAGATCCTGCAAAATGCAAGTTATCATTATTATTATTATTATTATTATTATTATTATTATTATTATTAGTAGTAGTAGTAGTAGTAGTAGTAGTAGTATAGTAGTAGTAGTAGTAGTAGAAGTAGTAGTAGTAGTAGTAGTTGAAGTAGTAGTAGTAGTAGTAGTAGTAGTAGTAATAGTAGTGGTAGTAGTACTAGTAATAGTAGTGGTAGTAGTAGTAATAGTAGTGGTAGTAGTACTAGTAATAGTATTAATATTAGTAGTAATAATAGTAGTAGTAATAATAGTAGTAATAATAATAGTAGTAGTAGTAGTAGTAATAATTGTAGTAATAATAGTAGTAGTAATATTAGTAGTAATAATAGTAGTATTAATATTATTAGTAATAATAGTAGTAGTAATAATAGTAGTAATAATAGTAGTATAGTAGTAGTAGTAATAATTGTAGTAATAATAGTAGTAGTAATATTAGTAGTAATAATAGTAGTAGTAATAATAGTAGTAATAATAGTAGTAGTAGTAGTAGTAATATTAGTAGTACAGAATGTCATATTTAATGTTTTAAACCTGAGAAGACGAAATATTACTGAATGGAAATCAGTATCATGTTTAATAAAATTGATGTTTTTATGGGCCAATAACAGCACGAACCTAGACAATATGCCTGGGCTGAAAATTTAAAGCCGATTAGAAGAGGCATTCTCTAGGTATCACACTGGTATAAACCTTGGTAATAGATACCGATAAATTGCCTTAAAATGACACGTGAGCAAACACTAGGACGTATTTATCAGAAAACGTTTCGGTCCTGGGACCTTGATCGCTTCTATCATACAGAGGTTGAAATGACAGTGGAACTTCAGTGTTCGAACGTCCCGGACCTCGAACAAACCAGAGTCCGAATAATTTTGTTCATAAAAAATTGTCCTGGTCTTTGAACTTTTTTGTGGAGTCCGAACGTGTTGACTTGATTAAAATTCACGTGTAAAAAAAAAAAAAAAACTTTACAGTAAAGCCCATTTTCAAAAGTTCTTTGAAGTGACCTCTGACACTGACCTGACTCTCAGAGACTTTTGGAGTCAGTTCAACATCGTCCAGTGTGTGAGGATGATAATTAAAACCTGGGAAATACTGTTTCAGACATCGAACTTTTCGCAGTTCGAACACCACCTAGGAACCAATCAAGTTCAAACACCGAGGTTCCACTATCATTTTAACCTCTGTGTGTTAGAAGTGATCAAAGTCCCAGGACCGAAACGTTTTTTAATAAGCATATGCTGGTGTTTGCTTACATGTCTTTCTAATTTATATAAAAAAATTAGTGACTTGAAAAATTTACCTACAAACAAAATAAAGTTAATGAGTACTATCCAGCCTATAATACGCATCAACGAGTACTATCCAGCCTATAATACGCATCAACGAGTACTATCCAGCCTATAATACGCATCAACGAGTACTATCCAGCCTATAATACGCATCAACGAGTACTATCCAGCCTATAATACGCATCAACGAGTACTATTCAGCCTATAATACGCATCAATGAGTACTATCCAGCCTATAATACGCATCAACGAGTACGATCCAGCCTATAATACGCATCAACGAGTACTATCCAGCCTATAATACGCATCAACGAGTACTATCCAGCCTATAATACGCATAAACGAGTACTATCCAGCCTATAATACGCATCAACGAGTACTATCCAGCCTATAATACGCATCAACGAGTACTATCCAGCCTATAATACGCATCAACGAGTACTATTCAGCCTATAATACGCATCAATGAGTACTATCCAGCCTATAATACGCATCAATGAGTACTATCCAGCCTATAATACGCATCAATGAGTACTATCCAGCCTATAATACGCATCAATGAGTACTATCCAGCCTATAATACGCATCAATGAGTACTATCCAGCCTATAATACGCATCAACGAGTACTATCCAGCCTATAATACGCATCAATGAGTACTATCCAGCCTATAATACGCATCAACGAGTACTATCCAGCCTATAATACGCATTAACCAATAAACATTGAAGAGGTAGATTAAAAAATATTTAACGTGATTTATCGGGAATTAAAATTTCACACTTTTTTATACATGAAATCGGCCGATTTTCACCTGTACTCTTGAACCTCCCTTTCCGACCTTGTTATGGAAGTCTGAAGCTACGCCTGAAAGGGTTATGAGGTTATTGAAGTTATTGAAAATACTTTGCAAAATACACCTATAATTTATTGAGGCAAAAAGAACATGGGGTGATTCGGAGCCAAAACAAGAGGAAAAGGGGCGGCGCGCCCCACGATGGAAGGGACTACAAGGAGAGCTGGGGCGGCGCCCCCACAATGGAAGGGACCATAAGGAGAGCTGGGGCGGCGCCCCCACGAGAGTAAATCGATTAACTGTTTGAGGGTAAAAATAGAAAGCAATTGAGGGACAATGTAGTGGCAAGAGCACAGGTGAAATGATTTGATCCTGTCGGGAAAAAGACTGGAATCATCTGGGTGTGACTGTGTCTGTCGGTGTCTGTCTGTACTTAGGTATGTGTCTGTGTATGCATATGTTTCCCCTCAAGGGAGGTTCCTTGACGCTGGTGAGAGGCTCTTGATCTAGGGAATTGTATCTGTGCTCCAGTTCCCTAAATTAAGCCTAAATACCTTTCATCCCCTCCCCCCCCCCACAGTCGCTGTATAATCGTACGGGTTTAGCGCTTCCCCATTATAATAATAATAATAATAATAATAATAATGCATATGTTTCCGTCTGTGTGTCTATGTAGTATTTGTTTATATATGCCTGTCTCAGTCTCTATCTGTCTGTCTCTCTCTGTTTCTGTCTCTGTCTGTCGGTCTGTCTCTCTCTCTCTCTCTGTTTCTGTCTCTGTCTGTCTGTCTTTGTCTGTCTTTGTCTGTCTCTGTCTCTGCCTGTCTGTCTGTCTGTCTGTCTGTCTGTCTGTCTGTCTGTCTGTGTCTCTCTCTCTCTCTCTCTCTCTCTCTCTCTCTCTCTCTCTCTCTCTCTCTCTCTCTCTCTCTCTCTCCTGTTTGAATCTTAACAGACTTGTGGCATGAAAATTCGATAGGTTAACAGGTTGCAGAATGAAGCAACAGGAGCTGTTGATGCTCCTGTTGCTGCCGTTGCTGCTGCTGCTGCTGCTGCTGCTGCTGCTGCTGCTGCTACTGCTGCTGCTGTTACTGTTGCTGCTTTTGCTGCCCCCCCCCAGAAAGACAGCATGTTAGAGTGTTGTTTTTGTTTCAACTATTGCTGCTCTGTTGCTGTTGTTGCTGCTGTTGCTGCTGTTGCTGCTCTGTTACTGTTGTTGCTGCTATGTTGCTGTTGTTGCTGCTCTGTTGCTGTTGTTGCTGCTCTGTTGCTGTTGTTGCTGCTATGTTGCTGTTGTTGCTGCTCTGTTGCTGTTGTTGCTGCTCTGTTGCTGTTGTTGCTGTTGTTGTTGGTGTTGCTGCTCTGTTGTTGTTGTTGCTGGTGTTGCTGTTGTTGCTGTTGCTGCTGCTCTGTTGCTGTTGTTGCTGCTCTGTTGCTGTTGTTGCTGCTCTGTTACTGTTGTTGCTGTTGTTGCTGCTGTCGCTGCTGTTGCTACTGTTGCTGCTGTTGCTGCTGTTGCTGCTGTTGCTTCTGTTGCTGGTGTTGCTGCTCTGTTGCTGTTGTTGCTGTTGTTGCTGGTGTTGCTGCTCTGTTGCTGTTGTTGCTGGTGTTGCTGCTTTGTTGCTGTTGTTGCTGCTGTTGCTGTTGTTGCTGTTGTTTCTGTTGTTGCTGTTGTTGCTGCTGTTGCTGCTGCTACAACTGTTGTTACTTCAATCTCTTCCGTGCTATCTGTTGTTGCTCTCGTGGCGGCTGTTGTTTCTGCTACTGAGTCAACAAAACAGGAGGTTGATGTTTCTTCAGCTTCTCTCAGGTTGACACAAAATCTTCCCGGCCTCTACAGACGCCGCTGCCGGGGCTACAGACGCCGCTGCCGGGGCTACAGACACCGCTGCCGGGGCTACAGACACCGCTGCCGGGGCTACAGACGCCGCTGCCGGGGCTACAGACGCCGCTGCCGGGGCTACAGACACCGCTGCCGGGGCTACAGACGCCGCTACCGGGGCTACAGACACCGCCGCTGCCGGGGCTACAGACACCGCTGCTACCGGGGCTACAGACGCCACTGCCGGGGCTACAGACGCCGCTGCCGGGGCTACAGACACCGCTGCCGGGGCTACAGACGCCGCTTCCGGGGCTACAGACACCGCTGCCGGGGCTACAGACGCCGCTGCCGGGGCTACAGACGCCGCTGCCGGGGCTACAGACGCCGCTGCCGGGGCTACAGACACCGCTGCTACCGGGGCTACAGACGCCGCTGCCGGGGCTACAGACGCCGCTGCCGGGGCTAGAGACACCGCTGCTACCGGGGCTACAGACGCCGCTGCCGGGGCTACAGACGCCGCTGCCGGGGCTACAGACGCCGCTGCCGGGGCTACAGACGCCGCTGCCGGGGCTACAGACGCCGCTGCCGGGGCTACAGACGCCGCTGCAGAGGCTACAGACGCCGCTGCTGGGGCTACAGACGCCGCTGCCGGGGCTACAGACGCCGCTGCAGAGGCTACAGACGCCGCTGCCGGGGCTACAGACGCCGCTGCCGGGGCTCGAAATTCAGATTTTCCCATAAACCAGTTCAAGGGAAAACTTTTTTAATTTCGAGGTGGGAGACGAAATCTGCACTGGTCGACACAATCACTATTTTTAACCTGTGGCTAAGTAATCCATCTAACAATTAGATTTATTAACACATCGGTCGTTTCGCACCAGGGTGGCCCAAAAAAGAAAACTTACATCATCATTCACTTCATCACAGTCTTGCCAGAGGCAAGACTGCAACATTAACACCCCTCCGTCATATATATATATATAAAAGATCACAGTACACAGGTGTTATCACAACATAACCACTGTGAAAAAATAGGGATTTCCGAAGCGCTTTCGTGATTTCTGAACCATCTTTGCTCTGTGAAGACTTTTCTACTCTGCTTTCCGTTATTAGCTACCTGAGATTGGATGATGGTTTCCCTCGACTACGAGCAGCTATATCTCCAACTTAAGGCGGAATTAACGGAAGCTAGAAGAGAAATTCAACGATTGAAGGGTATATGCAAGGATTATCCCCGGAACAATGTCGCCGATGATCAGACCAACGAATGGATGCTAGTCGGATCTGAAGGGACGAAGCTGAAGTTGAAGAAGGTCCAGGAGACTGCTGTGAAAACCAACAACTCTTTTTCCTTGTTATCAGACGAATGTGAAGACATCCCAGCGAAGACCATCTCTACAAAGACCGTCGAGAACGTCATGCACACCGCCAGTCGAGGTAAGAACATTGTTTTAGTTGGGGACTGTCAGATTAGGTTTATGGATAGGTCTTTTTGTCTTAAGGATAGGAATAGGAGGCAGAGGGTGTGTTATCCTGGGGCTGGGATGAAGGATATTGTTAGCCGTCTGGACGACATCATGAGAGGTAATGGGAACAATCCTATTATCTGTCTCAGTGCTGGAGAATGTACATATGCAAAGGAGAAAGTATATATGCAAGGGAGAATGTATATATGCAAGGGAGAATGTATATATACATAGGAGATTCATAAAGAAAGTAGCGGCACACGCAATTGATTGGTAAATTATGTCCTGGATCGAGGCATTGTTGACCAGTTACGAAGAGAAGACTCACGAAATCGTAATGACACGATTGCAAACAAACCACATACCACGGGTGGGGTTCGAACCCGCGGTCAGAGAGTCTCAGAACTCTGACCGCGGGTTCGAACCCACCCGTGGTATGTGGTTTGTTTGCAATCGTGTCATTACGATTTCGTGAGTCATGTTGACGGCTTTGAAGGGGACTTGAGCTAGAGTTCGTCACGGCCATGCTAGCTGGAGATTCATCTGTAAAAACTTGCATTTGTGGACACAGTGGTGCCTATGCTAACCTTCCTATGGTGTAGAAATATACCTAGTTGGTTGAATCTTATTGAAGCTAGCTGGCCCAGTGGCTTACGCGACGGTCTGAAGTTCTGAGACTCTCTGACCGCGGGTTCGAACCCCACCCGTGGTATGTGGTTTACGAAGAGAAGAGTTTGTATATAAGTTGATGTATGACTGGCGTTCCATTGGTGCTGCTGCTGTGGGCAGTTCTACTGTGGTTATTGATGTTGTGGGTGCTGCTGCTGTGGGCAGTTCTACTGTGGTTATTGATGTTGTGGGTGCTAGTGCTGTGGGCAGTTCTACTGTGGTTATTGATGCTGTGGTGCAGTGCTGTGGGACAGTTCTACTGTGTTATTCTGCTGGGCATTCACTAGTTATGTGTCTGTGAGTTCTACTGTAGTTATTGCTTGAGGGCAGTTCCATGAGTTATTGCTGCTGTGGGCAGTCTACTGTAGCTATTGCTGTTGGTCTATGTAGTATTGCTGCCTGGGGCAGTCACTGTAGTTATTGCTGCTGTGGTGCTGGTGCTGTGGGCAGTTCTACTGTAGTTATTGCTGCTGTGGGTGCTGGTGCTGTGGGCAGTTCTACTGTAGTTATTGCTGCTGTGAGTGCTGGTGCTGTGGGCAGTTCTACTGTTGTTATTGCTGCTCTGGGTGCTGGTGATGTGGGCAGTTCTACTGTAGTTATTGCTGCTGTGGGCAGTTCTACTGTAGTTATTGCTGCTGTGGGTGCTGGTGCTGTGGGCAGTTCTACTGTAGTTATTGCTGCTGTGGGCAGTTCTACTGTAGTTATTGCTGCTGTGGGCAGTTCTACTGTAGTTATTGCTGCTGTGGGTGCTGGTGCTGTGGGCAGTTCTACTGTAGTTATTGCTGCTGTGGGTGCTAGTGCTGTGGGCAGTTCTACTGTGGTTATTGATGCTGTGGGTGCTAGTGCAGTGGGCAGTTCTACTGTAGTTATTGCTGCTGTGGGCAGTTCTACTGTAGTTATTGCTGCTGTGGGCAGTTCTACTGTAGTTATTGCTGCTGTGGGCAGTTCTACTGTAGTTATTGCTGCTGTGGGCAGTTCTACTGTAGCTATTGCTGCTGTGGGCAGTTCTACTGTAGTTATTGCTGCTCTGGGCAGTTCTACTGTAGTTATTGCTGCTGTGGGTGCTGGTGCTGTGGGCAGTTCTACTGTAGTTATTGCTGCTGTGGGTGCTGGTGCTGTGGGCAGTTCTACTGTAGTTATTGCTGCTGTGAGTGCTGGTGCTGTGGGCAGTTCTACTGTTGTTATTGCTGCTCTGGGTGCTGGTGATGTGGGCAGTTCTCTACTGTAGTTATTGCTGCTGTGGGCAGCTGTCTGTGGGCAGTTGCTTGTAGTTATTGCTGCTGTGGGCAGTTCTACTGTAGTTATTGCTGCTGTGGGCAGTTCTACTGTAGTTATTGCTGCTGTGGGCAGTTCTACTGTAGTTATTGCTGCTGTGGGTGCTGGTGCTGTGGGCAGTTCTACTGTAGTTATTGCTGCTGTGGGTGCTGGTGCTGTGGGCAGTTCTACTGTAGTTATTGTTGTTGTGGGTGCTGGTGCTGTGGGCAGTTCTACTGTAGTTATTGCTGCTGTGGGTGCTGGTGCTGTGGGCAGTTCTCCTGTGTCTATTGCTGCTGTGGGTGCTGGTGCTGTGGGCAGTTCTACTGTAGTTATTGCTGTTGTAGGGGCTGGTGCTGTGGGCAGTTCTACTGTAGTTATTGCTGCTGTGGGTGCTGGTGCTGTGGGCAGTTCTACTGTAGTTATTGCTGCTGTGGGTGCTGGTGCTGTGGGAAGTTCTACTGTAGTTATTGCTGCTGTGGGTGCTGGTGCTGTGGACAGTTCTACTGTAGTTATTGCTGTTGTGGGTGCTGGTGCTGTGGGCAGTTCTACTGTAGTTATTGCTGTTGTAGGTGCTGGTGCTGTGGACAGTTCTACTGTAGTTATTGCTGTTGTGGGTGCTGGTGCTGTGGGCAGTTCTCCTGTGGCTATTGCTGCTGTGGGTGCTGGTGCTGTGGGCAGTTCTACTGTAGTTATTGCTGCTGTGGGTGCTGGTGCTGTGGGCAGTTCTACTGTAGTTATTGCTGTTGTGGGTGCTGGTGCTGTGGGCAGTTGTTTTTGTGGGTGTTAATTTGTATGCTGGTGTTGTGTGTGCTGCTACTGTAGGTGCTGCTACTGTAGGTGCTACTGCTGTTTGTGCTGCTACTGTAGGTGCTACTGCTGTGTGTGCTGCTACTGTAGGTGCTACTGCTGTTTGTGCTGCTACTGTAGGTACTACTGCTGTGTGTGCTGCTACTGTATGTGCTGCTACTGTAGGTGCTACTACTGTAGGTACTACTGCTGTGTGAGTTGCTACTGTAGGTGCTGCTGCTGTGTGTGCTGCTGCTGTATGTGCTGCTACTGTAGGTGCTACTACTGTAGGTGCTACTGCTGTTGTGTGTGCTGCTACTGTAGGTGCTACTACTGTAGGTGCTACTACTGTAGGTGCTACTACTGTAGGTGCTACTGCTGCTGCTGTGTGAGTTGCTACTGTAAGTGCTACTGCTGCTGCTGTGTGTGCTACTACTGTAGGTGCTACTGCTGTGTGTGCTGTTTCTGTGGGTGCTACTGCTGCTGCTGTGTGCTGCTACTGTAGGTGCTACTGCTGCTGCTGTGTGCTGCTACTGTAGGTGCTACTGCTGTTGATGTGTGCTGCTACTGTAGGTGCTACTGCTGCTGCTGTTGTGGGTGCTACTGTGGGAGCTGTTGCTGTGGGTGCTGTTGTTGTCGGTGTTGTTGTTGTGGGTGCTGTTGTTGTGGGTGCTGCTGCTGTGGGTGCTGTTACTGTGGGTGCTGCTGCTGCTGTGGGTGCTGTTGCTGTTGGTGCTGTTGCTGTGAGTGCTGTTGTGGGTGTAATTTCTTTGGGTACTATTGTTCTGGGTGCAACTTCTGTGTCTGCAATTGCTTTGGGTGCTATTGTGGGTGTTGTTACTGCGGGTGCTGCTGCTGTGGGTGCTGTTATTGCTTTGGGTGCTGTTGTGTGTGCTACTGTGGGTGCTGTTACTGTTGGTGCTGTTGCTGTGGGTGCTGTTCCCGTTGGTGCTGTTGCTGTGGGTGCTGTTACTGTGGGTGCTGTTGCTGTGGGTGCTGTTGCTGTAGGTAATACTGCTGTGAGTGATGTTACTGTGGGTGCTGCTGCTGTGGGTGCTGCTGCTGTGGGTGCTGCTGCTATGGGTGGTGTTACTGTGGGTGCTGCTCCTCTGGGTGCTGCTGCTGTGGGTGCTGCTTATGTGGGTGCTATTGTTGTGGGTGCTATTTCTGTGGGTGTTGCTGCTGTGGGTGCTGCTGCTGTGGGTGCTGTTACTGTGGGTGCTATGATATTGTGTATATGGACTTCAGTAAGGCTTTCTATAGAGTCCCACATCAGAGGCTATTGAGGAAGCTTAAGGCACACAGAATAGGAGGAGATATTTTTTCCTGGGTAGAGGCATGGTTGACAAATAGGATAGGCAGCAGAGAGTTTGCATAAATGGGGAGAAATCAGAATGGGGTACGTCACAAGCGGTGTTCCGCAGGGGTCAGTGTTGGGCCCCTTGTTGTTCACAATTTACATAAACGACATAGATGAGGGAATAAATAGCGACATAAGCAAATTTGCTGATGACACCAAAATAGGCCGTCCAATTCATTCTAATGAGGACATTAGAGCACTCCAGGATGATATGAATAGACTGATGCAGTGGTCGGAGAAGTGGCAGATGCAGTTTAATGTAGACAAATGCAAAGTTCTAAATGTTGGACAGAAAAATAACCATGCCACATATAAACTAAATAATGTAGATCTTAATATTACGGATTGCGAAAAGAATTTAGGAGTTCTGGTTAGCAGTAATCTGAAACCAAGACAACAATGCATAAGTGTTCGCAATAGAGCTAACTGAATCCTTGGCTTCATATCATGAAGTGTAAATAATAGGAGTCCTCAGGTTGTTCTTCAACTCTATATATCCTTGATTAGGCCTCATTTAGATTATGCTGCACAGTTCTAGTCACCGTATTACAGAATGGATATAAATGCACTGGAAAACGTACAGAGGAGGATGACAAAGTTGATCCCATGTATCAGAAATCTTCCCTATGAGGATAGACTGAAAGGCGTAGAATTAAGGGGGATATGATTGAGGTATATAAATGGAAAACAGGAATGAGTAAAGACACTGCCAGCTCCATTTTCTTGGATCGAGAGATCTTCACCGGCAACATAGCACAAGCTATGAAGAAGAGGTCCTAGCAAGGATGGGACCAACCTGAGGAATGATAGTTGTCAACGTAGGATATCATCCTCACTCTGACTCGCAGGGTCTTGAAGGCACTCAGTTGATGTGGTCCCAACGTCAGTCGACACTCTGCTTGTAGACTCCCGCCCGCTGAGGCGATCTGTCAAGTGGAACACTCAGTCAAGCTGGTGTTGTGGGGTGTAGTGGAGTATAGAGATGGAAAGATAAACACATAAGCAGTATAATGTGATCCTTTTTGACAACGTTTCGCCCACGCAGTGGGCTTTATCGAGACACAAACAGATCTACCTGGATAAAAGAAACAAGGTTATTTATAGGATTTAGTCAGGTGGAGAATGCTGGGTCAGGTGGACAATGCTGCATGTGACAGTCTTCAAAGTAGTGTGATAGTTTAAAACCTCGGGTAACTTAAAGGACCTGCAGTGTTCCATTCTTGAGTTCTATGTGGGATAGCGATGAAGAAGTTTCTTGGCAATAGGTTCAGCTATGTTGTAGAAGCCGTTGTTCTGGTTGAAGTTGTTGGATATACAAATAAGTGATGATTCCAGGATTCTTCGGTATTGAGTGTTGTCTTCTCTGGCGATGAGTCTTGTGTTTCTGTAGTTGATTAAATGGTTGTGTGAATTTCGGTGTTGAACACAGGCATTTCTTGGGTCGTCAGATCTGCCTGCGTACTGGTGCTCTGAAATACGTGTTTGGAGGTCTCTGGATGTTTCGCCGATGTATAATTTGCTGCAGTCATTACAAGGAATTGTGTATACCCCTGCAGTGGATTGAAGCTTGTCCTGTCTGTTACTGGTAATGTCCTTGATGGTTGTGGATGTGGAGGTAGATACTCGGAATGAGGTATTTGAAAAAAATGTTGGAAACGTGTTTGGTAATGGAGTTGGTGGGGAGGACTATGTATCGTTTCTCGGCAGTGTTTTCTCTGGGTGTGTTGAAGATGTTTAATGCCCGTCGTCTGCAGTCTCTAATGAAGTGACGAGGATAGTGAAGTTTAGAAAAAACTTGCTCAATAAGGGAGCATTCTTCCTCAAGGAACTCACTGCTGCAGATTCTGAGTGCGCGCAGGAAAAAGCCTATAATTACACCACGTTTAGTTTTGGTGTCGTGGTGAGAGTAGAAGTGGAGAAGATCGTGTTGGTTGGTAGGTTTTCGATAGACTTTAAAACGAAGTTCATGGTCGGCTTTGCAGAGAAGAACATCAAGGAAAGGAAGAGTGTTGTCGACTTCTTCTTCTAGTGTAAACTGGATTGATGGCTCGACCTGGTTGAGCTTGTGTTGCAGAGCTTGAACGTTGAAGCGTCTGGGAGTTATGATGAGAATGTCGTCAACATAACGGAGCCAGGTGACCGAAGAGGGAATAATAGTGGAAAAACGCTCGGCTTCCAGATGTTCCATATATAGGTTCGCAAGGACGGCACTAAGTGGCGATCCCATGGGTAGTCCAAAAGTTTGCTGAAAGAGTTGATTTTCGAAAGCTCTGCAACACAAGCTCAACCAGGTCGAGCCATCAATCCAGTTCACACTAGAAGAAGAAGTCGACAACACTCTTCCTTTCCTTGATGTTCTTCTCTGCAAAACTGACCATGAACTTCGTTTTAAAGTCTATCGAAAACCTACCAACCAACACGATCTTCTCCACTTCTACTCTCACCACGACACCAAGACTAAACGTGGTGTAATTATAGGCTTTTTCCTGCGCGCACTCAGAATCTGCAGCAGTGAGTTCCTTGAGGAAGAATGCTCCCTTATTGAGCAAGTTTTTTCTAAACTTCATTATCCTCATCACTTCATTAGAGACTGCAGACGACGGGCATTAAACATCTTCAACACACCCAGAGAAAACACTGCCGAGAAACGATACATAGTCCTCCCCACCAACTCCATTACCAAACACGTTTCCAACATTTTTTCCAATACCTCATTCCGAGTATCTACCTCCACATCTACAACCATCAAGGACATTACCAGTAACAGACAGGACAAGCTTCAATCCACTGCAGGGGTATACACAATTCCTTGTAATGACTGCAGCAAATTATACATCGGCGAAACATCCAGAGACCTCCAAACAACCAGAACAACGGCTTCTACAACATAGCTGAACCTATTGCCAAGAAACTTCTTCATCGCTATCCCACATAGAACTCAAGAATGGAACACTGCAGGTCCTTTAAGTTACCCGAGGTTTTAAACTATCACACTACTTTGAAGACTGTCACATGCAGCATTGTCCACCTGACCCAGCATTCTCCACCTGACTAAATCCTATAAATAACCTTGTTTCTTTTATCCAGGTAGATCTGTTTGTGACTCGATAAAGCCCACTGCGTGGGCGAAACGTTGTCAAAAAGGATCACATTATACTGCTTATGTGTTTATCTTTCCATTGTGTCGGTATTTTATACCATTTATTTCCAACGGAGTATAGAGATGATCTATCAGGTGGAACAACTCAGTCAATATGGTGTTGTGGAGTATAGAGATGATCTGTCAGGAAACCTAGTTAGTGGTGTTGGGGGTAGAGTACAGAGATGATCTGTCAAGGAACACTCAGTCAATATGGTGTAGTGGAGTATAGAGATGATCTGTGGAGTGGAACACTCAGTCAAGCTGATGTGGGGTGTAGTGGAGTACAGAGATGATCAGTCAAGTGAAACACTCAGTCAAGCTGGTGTGATATAGAAGTATTGTAGCAGTGTTATTTTCATTATTACACCCAGATAGGTTTGTGGTTGAGTGGTGGAGGGCAGTGAACATTGTGTCGTACTAGTCACCCAGTTAAGATGGTGATTATGAGGTGTGGATGGTGGAGTGTGAAGCTGGTAATTATGGGATGGAGTTTAGAGATGATCCGTCGAGTTCAACATTTAATCAAGCTGGTTAGGGACATTGTTAAGTTTAATCGTGAACACGCACTAAACCCCTATGGGTTATAGAGTGCTATTCAGTGTGCAAATCATTTACCCAGTAGGCACTAAGTAAATAACGGAAGACTAACTGGAAGTAAATTATTTAAATTTTTCTCACCAGTTACCCAGAATGTTGACATCCGACACAGCCTCTTCACAGGTACATCCTCATGGGAATCCACACATCGATAGAGGTGAGGTGCGGGTGCTGGTGGTGGTGCTAGTGGTGATGAGGGTGGTGGTGGTGGGCGTTGTGGTGGTGGTAGTAGAAGTGATGCTGGTAGTGGAAGTGATGGTGGTGATGGTGATGTTAAGAATAAATGGAATAAAATACCTACACGAGGTTAGGTTAGGTTAGGTAATGTTAGGTTAGGTTAGGTAAGGTTGGTCAGGAACCAGGACGCTGGTCTTAGTCATATGATGACCCGCGGCTGGAACCATTGGTCATCTGACCGAGACCTTCCACTGGCTTACCACTCCACCACTTTAAAAATTAAGGTTAAAAGTCCGACACGAGGGAATAAACATAAATTCAATTATACAGCATTATTGAAGACGTTTCGCCCACACAGTGGACTTTATCAAGTCACAGGTAGATAAAACTAGGTAAGAAGGATAAGTACATATACGAGAGGTGTGCAGGTCATTGTAGTGTTGTGAGGTAGGTTGTCATTGTAGTGTTGTGAGGTTTGTTGTCATTGTAGTGTTGTGAGGTCTGTTGTCATTGTAGTGTTGTGAGGTTTGTTGTCATTGTAGTGTTGTGAGGTCTGTTGTTTTGTGAGTGGGTCTGTTGTCATTGTAGTGGTGTGAGGTTTGTTGTCATTGTAGTGTTGTGAGGTCTGTTGTCATTGTAGTGTTGTGAGGTTTGTTGTCATTGTAGTGTTATGAGGTTTGTTGTTATTGTAGTGGAGTGAGGTCTGTTGTCATTGTAGTGGTGTGAGGTCTGTTGTCATTCTAGTGGTGTGAGGTTTATTGTCATTGTAGTGTTGTGAGGTCTGTTGTCATTGTAGTGTTGTGAGGTAGGTTGTCATTGTAGTGTTGTGAGGTAGGTTGTCATTGTAGTGTTGTGAGGTAGGGTGTCATTGTAGTGTTGTGAGTTCTGCTGTCATTGTAGTGGTGTGAGGTCTGCTGTCATTGTAATAGTGTGAGGTCTGCTGTCATTGTAGTGGTGTGAGGTCTGCTGTCATTGTAGTGTTGTGAGGTCTGCTTGTTATTGCAGTGGTGTGAGGTCTGCTGTCATTGTAGTGGTGTGAGGTCTGCTTGTTATTGCAGTGGTGTTAGGTTTGCTGTCATTGTAGTGGTGTGAGGTCTGTTGTCATTGTAGTGGTGTGAGGTCTGTTGTCATTGTAGTGATGTGAGGTCTGCTGTCATTGTAGTGGTGTGAGGTCTGCTGTCATTGTAGTGTTGTGAGGTCTGCTGTCATTGTAGTGTTGTGAGGTCTGTTGTCATTGTAGTGGTGTGAGGTCTGCTGTCATTGTAGTGTTGTGAGGTCTGCTGTCATTGTAGTGGTGTGAGGTCTGCTGTCATTGTAGTGGTGTGAGATCTGCTTGTTATTGTAGTGGTGTGAGGTCTGCTGTCATTGTAGTGGTGTGAGGTCTGCTGTCATTGTAGTGTTGTGAGGTCTGTTGTCATTGTAGTGGTGTGAGGTATGCTGTCATTGTAGTGTTGTGAGGTCTGCTGTCATTGTAGTGGTGTGAGGTCTGCTGTCATTGTAGTGGTGTGAGGTCTGCTTGTTATTGCAGTGGTGTTAGGTTTGCTGTCATTGTAGTGGTGTGAGGTCTGCTGTCATTGTAGTGGTGTGAGGTCTGCTTGTTATTGCAGTGGTGTTAGGTTTGCTGTCATTGTAGTGGTGTGAGGTCTGCTGTCATTGTAGTGGTGTGAGGTCTGCTGTCATTGTAGTGGTGTGAGGTCTGCTTGTTATTGTAGTGGTGTGAGGTCTGCTGTCATTGTAGTGGTGTGAGGTCTGCTGTCATTGTAGTGTTGTGAGGTCTGCTTGTTATTGCAGTGGTGTTAGGTTTGATGTCATTGTAGTGGTGTGAGGTCTGTTGTCATTGTAGTGGTGTGAGGTCTGCTGTTATTGTAGTGGTGTGAGATCTGCTGTCATTGTAGTGTTGTGAGGTCTGCTGTCATTGTAGTGTTGTGAGGTCTGTTGTCATTGTAGTGGTGTGAGGTCTGCTGTCATTGTAGTGTTGTGAGGTCTGCTGTCATTGTAGTGGTGTGAGGTCTGCTGTCATTGTAGTGGTGTGAGGTCTGCTTGTTATTGTAGTGGTGTGAGGTCTGCTGTCATTGTAGTGGTGTGAGGTCTGCTGTCATTGTAGTGGTGTGAGGTCTGCTGTCATTGTAGTGGTGTGAGGTCTGCTGTCATTGTAGTGGTGTGAGGTCTGCTGTCATTGTAGTGGTGTGAGGTCTGCTTGTTATTGCAGTGGTGTTAGGTTTGCTGTCATTGTAGTGGTGTGAGGTCTGCTGTCATTGTAGTGGTGTGAGGTCTGCTTGTCATTGCAGTGGTGTTAGGTTTGCTGTCATTGTAGTGGTGTGAGGTCTGCTGTCATTGTAGTGTTGTGAGGTCTGCTTGTTATTGCAGTGGTGTTAGGTTTGATGTCATTGTAGTGGTGTGAGGTCTGTTGTCATTGAAGTGGTGTGAGGTCTGTTGCCATTGTAGTGGTGTGAGGTCTGCTGTCATTGTAGTGGTGTGAGGTCTGCTGTCATTGTAGTGTTGTGAGGTCTGCTGTCATTGTAGTGGTGTGAGGTCTGCTGTCATTGTAGTGGTGTGAGGTCTGCTTGTTATTGTAGTGGTGTGAGGTCTGCTGTCATTGTAGTGGTGTGAGGTCTGCTGTCATTGTAGTGGTGTGAGGTCTTCTGTCATTGTAGTGTTGTGAGGTCTGTTGTCATTGTAGTGGTGTGAGGTCTGCTGTCATTGTAGTGTTGTGAGGTCTGCTGTCATTGTAGTGGTGTGAGGTCTGCTGTCATTGTAGTGGTGTGAGGTCTGCTTGTTATTGCAGTGGTGTTAGGTTTGCTGTCATTGTAGTGGTGTGAGGTCTGCTGTCATTGTAGTGGTGTGAGGTCTGCTTGTTATTGCAGTGGTGTTAGGTTTGATGTCATTGTAGTGGTGTGAGGTCTGCTGTCCTTGTAGTGGTGTGAGGTCTGCTGTCATTGTAGTGGTTTGAGGTCTGCTTGTTATTGTAGTGGTGTGAGGTCTTCTGTCATTGTAGTGGTGTGAGGTCTGCTGTCATTGTAGTGTTGTGAGGTCTACTTGTTATTGCAGTGGTGTTAGGGTTGATGTCATTGTAGTGGTGTGAGGTCTGTTGTCATTGTAGTGGTGTGAGGTCTGTTGTCATTGTAGTGGTGTGAGGTCTGATGTCATTGTAGTGGTGTGAGGTCTGCTGTCATTGTAGTGTTGTGAGGTCTGCTGTCATTGTAGTGTTGTGAGGTCTGTTGTCATTGTAGTGGTGTGAGGTCTGCTGTCATTGTAGTGTTGTGAGGTCTGCTGTCATTGTAGTGGTGTGAGGTCTGCTGTCATTGTAGTGGTGTGAGGTCTGCTTGTTATTGTAGTGGTGTGAGGTCTGCTGTCATTGTAGTGGTGTGAGGTCTGCTGTCATTGTAGTGGTGTGAGGTCTGCTGTCATTGTAGTGGTGTGAGGTCTGCTGTCATTGTGGTGGTGTGAGGTCTGCTGTCATTGTAGTGGTGTGAGGTCTGCTTGTTATTGCAGTGGTGTTAGGTTTGCTGTCATTGTAGTGGTGTGAGGTCTGCTGTCATTGTAGTGGTGTGAGGTCTGCTTGTCATTGCAGTGGTGTTAGTTTTGCTGTCATTGTAGTGGTGTGAGGTCTGCTGTCATTGTAGTGGTGTGAGGTCTGCTGTCATTGTAGTGGTGTGAGGTCTGCTTGTTATTGTAGTGGTGTGAGGTCTGCTGTCATTGTAGTGGTGTGAGGTCTGCTGTCATTGTAGTGTTGTGAGGTCTGCTTGTTATTGCAGTGGTGTTAGGTTTGCTCTCATTGTAGTGGTGTGAGGTCTGTTGTCATTGTAGTGGTGTGAGGTCTGTTGTCACTGTAGTGGTGTGAGGTCTGTTGTCATTGTAGTGGTGTGAGGTCTGTTGTCATTGTAGTGTTGTGAGGTCTGTTGTCATTGTAGTGGTGTGATGTCTGTTGTCATTGTAGTGGTGTGAGGTCTGCTGTCATTGTAGTTGTGTGAGGTCTGCTGTCATTGTAGTTGTGTGAGGTCTGCTGTCATTGTAGTGGTGTGAGGTCTGCTGTCATTGTAGTTGTGTGAGGTCTGCTGTCATTGTAGTGGTGTGAGGTCTGTTTGTTATTGCAGTGGTGTTAGGTTTGCAGGTGTCAGTGTGGGAAGACCTGTGGGCTACCTGGCAAGAGCCTCCTTTATCGTGCAGAAGTTGTTCTTCTGATTAAAATACCTGGAAGTGCTGACAGCCATTGGACAGCGTCACTAGGTGTTCTATTTATTAGTAAGAAGTACTCCATTTTGAAGTTAAACAAATGTTTTTGGGAGTTTTTGAAAACTGACTATTGTCTTGGAAAATCTCCCAACTCCAACCTCAAATATCTTGTTACTAAAATGGAGGAATATGGCAAATAATGTTATAGCAGAGATAATCCCAGGATGCAACTCTGTTGAAAATTCACACACACATGAGCTATTAAATCTCTGCAATAAATTCAGCTTAAGCGAACACGACTGGAAAATATACATGACCTCATCTTCACTAATAATGATGATCTAGTACGAAATATAACAGTATCAAAGCCAACATAATAGAAATACAAACATGTATGCGCAGGGCTCCTGACCAGCAAAATAAGATCAGATATGGGGTGCCTTCAGTATATTCAACTTCAATAACAGAAACATAGTGGAATCAAATTAACTGTGTCCTAAATAAAATAAGCTGGGAAGATATCCTAAACAACTCGGATCCAAACCTTTGCATAAAATGAATTAACTCTGTGGTACTTGAGGCATATTATCCTGTTTGGCAGTAAGAGAACTAACTTCCAGCCTACGCAGCGAGCTCAACATCTGGTACCTGGATGATGGAACTCTGGCGGGTACTGGGGAGTCCCTGTTAGAGGACCTACAACGGGTGAAGACACAGGGAGAAGCCTTAGGACTCATCCTCAATCCCTCAAAGTGTGAAATCATCACAACAAACCAGGAAATAATCAATGCGGTGCGAACAATCCTCCCAGAAGTCTCTACTACCACTCCATCCAACAGTACCCTCCTGGGAGCACCGCTGGGTAACCAGGCCATCGACACGGTCCTCAAGGACAAAGTGAATGACCTGAAAAGAATGGAGGAGAGAATAAGTGATCTTGATGCCCATGATGCCCTGTATCTCCTCACAAGGTGTCTTACTATGCCAAGACTCACTTACTTCTTGAGGTGTGCACCCTCTTTTGACAACCCAACACTTGACGAGTATGACGCACACCTGAGATCAACCTTTAAGAAGGCACTGAATCTGTCACTAGATGATCGTCAATGGGAGCAGGCAACCCTCCCAGTGCGACTGGGAGGTATAGGGGTGCGCAAAGCAACGCAGGTAGCTTTACCTGCATTTCTGTCATCGTGTTTGGCCTCCTGTGAATTAGTCAAGAAGATTGTCCCCGAACGCTTGAGAGGTGTGGTGGGAGCTCAAGACCCCAGGTTCATTGAAGCAGCAATGCGGTGGGACACCCTTGCAGACTCCTCCAGTAGACCAACTCCTCCCAAAGAGCACAAACAGTCCCACTGGGACAAACCGATCATGGAAAAAATTGCCAACACAATGCTCACCAACGCTTCAGGAAAGGACAAAGCTCGTCTCCTAGCGGTGAAGGCACCACACACCATTCGGATTGGTGTTGCTCTTCGCCTAGCCGCCACCATACTCACCGAACATAGGTGTATTTGCGGCAGGGCGACGGCTGATCAATTCGGACTTCATGGTCTCGTGTGTCACACATCAGAAGGGAAGTATGCTAGACATGAGGAGGTCAATGACATCATAAAGAGAAGCCTCGCCACAACCCGTTGCCCAGCTCAACGGGAACCCCAAGTGCAGAGGTCTGATGGAAGTCAAAAGCGCGTCCTGATGGAGCCACCATGCTACCCTGGAAGGATGGTAAGCAGATTGCTTGGGACTACACCTGTGCTGCCACAATGGCAGACACCTACTTGCCACACTCCTTAGCCGAAGGGGGTGGAGCTGCCAGCCACAGGGAGATCCAGAAGACTCGCAGCATTCTGGTCACGCGACCCACTGCCGGGGAGCTGGACGAAGTATTTGACATGTAGGTCTGAGTTGTTATCTATGTTGTTTTACTCCCTATTGTATTCTTGTCAATGTATTTTGTCTTGAAATAAAGTTTATACACAATGAAAAGATGGTGTGGTAGGGGAAGTCGAATATTCAAATGGCTTCAGAAAGAAATCTAAATATTCTTCCTTGAAGCCTTTTTATCCACTTATCCGAGGCTATGGGTCTCACAATTTACACCAGAGGTGGATCCCATCGTGTATATATATATATATATATATATATATATATATATATATATATATATATATATATATATATATAATATATATATATATATATATATATATATATATATATATATATATATATAATACATACATACATATATATATATATATATATATATATATATATATATATATATATATATATATATATATATATATATATATACAAAATATATATATATATATATATATATATATATATATATATATATATATATATATATATATATATATATATACATATATATATATACATATATATATATACATATATATATATATATATATATATATATATATATATATATATATATATATATATATATATATATATATATATATATATATATATATATATATATTAAGACATCTCTAACCCCTGGCACACAAAACTTTCTCCGGAAAATAAATAAAAAGCTGAAACAAGAAAACTAATGAAATCTCAAAAAACTTTCAAAGGTCAGAGTTTAATATTAATTTGGGGAAAAAAAAAACGTGTGGAGATGACACAGGTTTAACATGTCCATACCATCCTCGCAGGTTAGTGGACCAAGAACTATAATTTTCTCTAATACGTTTTTTAGTAAAGTTGAATGTATCATTGTTTGCTAGAGTTGTATTATTGTTAGCTAGAATTGTATTATTGTTAGCTAGAGTTGTATTATTGTTTGTTAGAGTTGTATTATTGTTAGCTAGAGTTGTATTATTGTTAGCTAGAGTTGTATTATTGTTAGCTAGAGTTGTATTATTGTTAACTAGAGTTGTATTATTGTTAGCTAGAGTTGTATTATTGTTAGCTAGAGTTGTATTATTGTTAACTAGAGTTGGATTATTGTTTGCTAGAGTTGTATTATTGTTAACTAGAGTTGTATTATTGTTTGCTAGAATTGTATTATTGTTAACTAGAGTTGTATTATTGTTTGCTAGAATTGTATTATTGTTAACTAGAAGGAAAAAACGCTTGTTATGTTTCTCTGTCATATTCCGTCTATTAGAAAGGGTGGTGATATGAAGGTGTATGAATAAGGCAGTGTATGAAGTGAATGAATAAGGCAGTGTATGAAGTGTATGCATAAGGCAGTGTATGAGGTGTATGAATAAGGAAGTGTTTTCATTAAACTAAATTTGAGTTATCAGCAGTGTACTGCTGCCCTGTTCTACATGACAGTTGTACAGTGGGAAGCAAAGCCAACCATGGTTCCCTGTCATATTCTGTCTTGCAGGACGCTGGTCTTACAAGATGTTGAAACCTGTCAGTGTAAGCTGGGAGGCTTCAGTAGTGTCAGTGTGAGCTGGGAGGCTTCAGTAGTGTCAGTGGGAGCTGGGAGGCTTCAGTAGTGTCAGTGTGAGCTGGGAGGCTTCAGTAGTGTCAGTGTGAGCTGGGAGGCTTCAGTAGTGTCAGTGTGAGCTGGGAGGCTTCAGTAGGACAATAAGGATATTATCAAGTATTCCAGTAAGGGTTCATCAGCTACGGAAGCTTCAAGAGGATACCTTCCAACAGAGCTGGAGTTACTATCACTTGGGAATTACCATCTCTCAGGATAGTCTGTCCAATGCACAGAAGAAATGGGATTTATATGAAGGTAACTCCATCATCCCAGAGCGCATTTAAAAGAAATTATGCAGGGTAGGTAGAGGAGGGGAAGGGATAAATGGGGAGGATATGAGTGGATGTGAAAGATGATGGTGATTGTAGGAAGGCAATGGAGAACAGAGAAGTATAAGAGGACATAGAAGAACAGAAGGAATTTGAGGTAATCAGTCCCTCAGCCTTGAGTCCCTCAAGGCTTTGATTACCTCAGACTCCTCCTGTTCTTCACGATTCTCCTTTTGTATGGACTGATGAAGCCACTGTGTGGCGAAACGTTTCCTCAATAAAGATACCCAAGTGTTGCATATGTGTCTAATTTATCAACTTGTCCGTTCTCTGAACCATTCATCTTCAAAGGGAATTAAATTCTCAGCTCACACATAAGACACCTGTTGTCCCTGTTCACCCATCAGTGTAAAATAGGTACCTGGGTGTTAGTGGACTGGTGTGGGTGGCATCCTGGGACAAAACAGACCTAATTTGCGGGAAATGCTCAGCATAACAAGGGACTTTCTATATAGTAGTATGTCATTGATGTCAGCTATGGTCTGTATACCTTGTACATGTACTGGTAGAAATAAAGATATTATTATTGTTATTATTAATATTATTAAGTTACCTCTTCTCCAGGGACGTGTAGTGAGAGGCCAGAGGCTTCATGTCTCAACACACTGCTGTAGGGTGACACGCATTCCGACTCCACCTGTAAACATAAGAACATAGAAACGTAAATTAGACACTTGGGTGTCTTTATTGCGGAAGCGTTTCTCCACACAGTGGCTTCATCAGTCCTATACAAAGAAGAATGGTGAAGTTCAGAAGGAGTTTGAGGTAATCAGTCCTTCTTTGTATAGGACTGATGAAGCCACTGTGTGGCGAAACGTCTCATGTCGGTTCTCTGAACCATTTATCTACATAGGAACGACAGAAAACATCAGTGCTTTAGGAAGGCCTACTGGCCCATACTAGCCAAGTTCAACTCACAGAACCAAATACCATACTACCAAGAACAGTGAAGAAAACACAGGTTTGAAAACAAGCCAGTATTAAGACAATGTTTCGCTCTGAGTGAAGGCTTATCAAGCCATTACTTCATAAAGCTGTACACAGACAGAATGACATGTTGCCCCCAGTGACACCTTGTACTGTTGATAATTAAGACATGTACAACAGTTAGGTATCTGTATTCCAAAGAGTTTCGCCTAAACAGTAGGTTTCTTCAGTCGAATACAGAGGCAGAAAGAGCAGTAGAGATGTTTGGGCGATGTAATCAGTCCATCACCCTTGAAGACGTAGTTTTGAGGTGGTCAGTCCCTCAGCCGGGTGAAGAGCTCAGCTCCATAGTCTGGAACAATGTGAAGCTGAAGCAACAGTGTGGAGACTTATATACCGTCAAGGTGAGGCGGAGATAATCTTGATGACAGAAGAGACGGGGCCCACTAGGGTGGCTCGTGGCCTGGTAGGCAAAACTCTCTCTTCACACGCTGAGTGTCCAGGTTCGATTCCCGGATAGGGTGGAAACATTGGGCGTGTTTCCTTACACCTGTTGTCCCTGTTCACCCATCAGTAAAATGGGTACCTGGATGTTAGTGGACTGGTGTGGGTGGCATCCTGGGACAAAGCTGACCTAATTTGCGGGAAATGCTCAGCATAACAAGTGACTTTCTATATAGTAGTATGTCATTGATGTCAGCTATGGTCTGTATACCTTGTAAATGTACTGGTAGAAATAAAGTAACTATTATTATTAATAGTAGTAAGAAGGTAATCATTGAGAGGCAGTGTTACAAACCTAACTCACTGGGCATACAAGGCCAGGCAACACACACAACACTGACCACTTACATACACACACAACACTGACCACTTACATACACACACAACACTGACCACTTACATACACACACAACACTGACCACTTACATACACAAACAACACTGACCACTTACATACACACACAACACTGACCACTTACATACACACACAACACTGACCACTTACATACACACACAACACTGACCACTTACATACACACACAACACTGACCACTTACATACACACACAACACTGACCACTTACATACACACAACACTGACCACTTACACACACAACACTGACCACTTACATACACACACAACACTGACCACTTACATACACACACAACACTGACCACTTACATACACACACAACACTGACCACTTACATACACACACAACACTGACCACTTACATACACACACAACACTGACCACTTACATACACACACAACACTGACCACTTACATACACACACAACACTGACCACTTACATACACACACAACACTGACCACTTACATACACACACAACACTGACCACTTAATGTCTGTCTCACCAGTAAACATTCCTTCACAATTTGCTACGAAGAACACTCTTGATAGTATTAATGGTAGAATTTCCGACAATATGTTAGGTAAAAGGACACAAGCGCAAATAATGTGGCATTTTATTGTGGCGACGTTTCGCTCTCCAGGAGCTTTGTCAAGTTGTTATTTAACGGCTTGATAAAGCTCCTGGAGAGCGAAACGTCGCCGCAATAAAATGTCACATTAGTTGCATCTGTGCCTTTTTACAAAACATCCTTAGTAGTTTATTTCCCCCATCCACATCTCCTTTGGATAATCAGTGACTATCTACACCACATCTCAAGCTGAAGTTTCAAACGCCTTGATGCCAGTGAAGGTCTCTTGATCCAAGGAATTGGAGCTGCCCCTTTCATTCTTCGAATCGAATCTGATTACTTTTCATTCCCAGACAATGTAGAATCAAAACAGCTTTAGTGGTTTCCGTCACTGTGCGATCCGAGAAAGGTGGCCAAGTATTGCACAAGCCCAGCCTCCTCTACCTCAGTGGAAGCAAAAGGAATAGTGCAGAGTGGTGGTAAAATTTTATTCCAGCTAATTACTAAAATATGTATACATGTTCATATGTGTGCTGATATGTACAAGTTCCATGTGCACTTTTGAGTTTGTATGAACGTCTGTGTGTATATATGTCCACTTGAATGCATGTGTTTACGTATTATTGAGAGTAGGTATGTACGTACGTACGTAAAGTTTTGTATATGTATAACCGTTGTGGCTACTTAATGAACCTTATAACGACCGAAACGTCGTTATAAGTTTCATTCTCCCATGGGCGGGATATTTGTTCATGGATATACTATATGTATATATATATATATATATATATATATATATATATATATATATATATATATATATATATATATATATATATATATATATATATATATATATATATATATATATATATATATGTATATATTATATATATATATATATATATATTATATATATATATATATATATATATATATATATATATATATATATATATATATATATATATATATATGAGAGTTTTTTACAAAACAGAAGTGTTAATAGAAGAGCAGAGTATATGGAGAGTAAAAGAAAGGTGAAGAGAGTGGTGAGAGAGTGCAAAAGAAGAGCGGATGAAAGAATGGGAGAGGCTCTGTCAAGAAATTTTGCTGAAAACAAGAAATTTTTTTGGAGTGAGATAAACAAGGTAAGAAAGCCTAGGGAACGAATGGATTTGTCAGTTAAAAACAGAGTTTAGTAGATGGGGAGCTGGAGGTATTGGGTAGATGGCAGGAATATTTTGAGGAACTTTTAAATGTCGATGAAAAAAGGGAGGCGGTAATTTCATGTACTGGCCAGGGAGGTACAACATCGTTTAGGAGTGAAGAAGAGCAGGATGTGAGTGTTGGGGAGGTGCGTGAGGCATTACGTAGAATGAAAGGGGTAAAGCAGCTGGAACTGACGGGATCATGACAGAAATGTTAAAAGCAGGGGGGGATATAGTGCTGGAGTGGTTGGTATTTTTGTTTAATAAATGTATGAAAGAGGGGAAGGTACCTAGGGATTGGCAGAGAGCATGTATAGTTCCTTTATATAAAGGGAAGGTGTATAAAAGAGATTGTAAGAATTATAGGGGAATAAGTTTACTGAGTATACCAGGTAAAGTGTATGGCAGGGTTATTATTGAAAGAATTAGAGGTAAGACAGAGAGTAGGATTGCAATATGAGCAAGGAGGCTTTAGAGTGGGAAGGGGATGTGTAGATCAAGTGTTTACAGTGAAGCATATATGTGAACAGTATTTAGATAAAGGTAGAGAAGTTTTTATTGCATTTATGGATTTAGAAAAGGCATATGATAGAGTGGATAGGGGAGCAATGTGGCAAATGTTGCAAGTGTATGGAATAGGTAGTAAGTTACTGAAAGCTGTAAAGAGTTTTTATGAGGATAGTGAGACTTAGGTTAGGGTGTGTAGGAGAGAGGGAGATTACTTCCCGGTAAAAGTAGGTCTTACACAGGGATGTGTGATGTCACCATGGTTGTTTAATATATTTATAGATGGGGTTGTAAAAGAAGTAAATGCTAGGGTGTTGGGGAGAGGGGTGGGATTAAATTATGGGGAATTAAATGCAAAATGAGAGTTGACACAGTTACTTTTTGCTGATGATACTGTGCTTATGGGAGATTCTAAAGAAAAGTTGCAAAGGTTAGTGGACGAGTTTGGGAGGGTGTGTAAAGGTAGAAAGTTTAAAGTGAACATAATAAGAGTAAGGTGATGAGGGTATCAAACGATTTATATAAAGAAAAATTGGATATAACATTGGAGAAAGGGATTATGGAAGAAGTAAATGTTTTCAGATATTTGAGAGTTGACGTGTCAGCAGATGGGTTTATGAAGGATGAGGTTAACCATAGAATTGATGAAGGAAAAAAGGTGAGTGGTGCGTTGAGGTATCTGTGGAGACAAAAAACGTTATCCATTGAGGCAAAGAAGGGAATGTACGAAAGTATAGTGGTACCAACACTCTTATATGGGTGTGATGCATGGGTTGCAAATGCTGTAGCGAGGAGGAGGCTGGAGGCAGTGGAGATGTCCTGTCTAAGGGCAATGTGTGGTGTAAATATTATGCAGAAAATTCGGAATGTGGAAATTAGGAGAAGGTGTGGAGTTACTAAAAGTATTTGTCAGAGGGCTGAAGAGGGGTTGTTGAGGTGGTTTGGTCATTTAGTAGAATGATATGAAGAGCGTATAAATCTGTAGGGGAAGGAAGGCGGGGTAGGGGTCGTCCTAGAAAAGGTTGGAGGGAGGGGGTAAAGGAGGTTTTGTGGGCGAGGGGCTTGGACTTCCAGAAAGCATGTGTGAGCGTGTTAGATAGGAGTGAATGGAGACGAATGGTTTTTGGGACCTGACGAGCTGTTGGAGTGTGAGCAGGGTAACATTTTGTGAAGGTATTCATGGAAACCAGTTAATTGATTTAGTTGGACTTGAGTCCTGGAAATGGAAAGTACAATGCCTGCACTTTAAAGGAGGGGTCTGGGATAGTGACAGCTGGGAGGGACTATTCTCAGCTGTCGTATCTGAGCGCCTCTGCAAAGACAGTGATTATGTATGAGTGTGGTGAAAGTGTTGAATGATGATGAAAGTATTTTCTTTTTTGGGAGTTTCTTTCTTTTTGGGTCACCCTGCCTCGGTGGGAGACGGTCGACTTGTTGAATATATATATATATATATATATATATATATATATATATATATATATATATATATATATATAAAGAAAACTATCACCTTCATTCACTCCATCACTGTCTTGCCAGAGGCGTGATTACACTACAGTTCTAAAACTGCAACATTAACACCCCTCCTTCAGAGTGCCGGCACTGTACTTCCCATCTCCAGGACTCAAGTCCGGCCTGCCGGTTTCCCTGAATCCCTTTATAAATGTTACCTTGCTTACACTCCAACAGCACGTCAAGTATTAAAAACATTTGTCTCCATTCACTCCCATCTAACACGCTCACGCATGCTTACTAGAAGTCCAAGCCCTTCGCACACAAAACCTCTTTTACCCTCTCCCTAAAACCTTTCCTAGGCCGACCCCTACACCGCCTTATTTCCACTACAGATTTATACACTCTCGAAGTCATTCTACTTTGTTTCATCCTCTCTACATGTCCGAACCATCTCAACAACCCCTCCTCAGCTCTCTGGATAATAGTCTTGGTAATCCCGCATCTCCTCCTAATTTCCAAACAACAAATTCTCTGCATTATATTCACACCACACATTGACCTCAGACATGACATCTCCACTGCCTCCAGCCTTCTCCTCGTTGCAACATTCATCACCCATGCTTCACACCCATATAAGAGTGTTGGTATAACTATACTCTCATACATTCCCCTCTTTACTTCCATGGACAAAGTTCTTTGTCTCCAAAGACTCCGAAGTGCTCCAGTCACCCTTTTTCCCTCATCAATTCTATGATTCGTAGTCCAATAAACTACTGTCATTGCGCCCTAAGTCATATCTTGTATACTTCTTTATCTTTTTTCCTTATAATATGTGCTATTTATCCAAGTCCCCACATTATCACTTGCACCTGTCTCCCAAAACTTACCTACCACACCCTCTCTAACCCTTTCACCAACTTTTGCATGCAAGGCCCCTACCACAATTACTCTTACTTGGTTCAGAACTTCCCAAACACTCGCTTATCACCCCAAATATCTCTCTCTCTCTCTCTCTCTCTCTCTCTCTCTCTCTCTCTCTCTCTCTCTCTCTCTACACTTCTCTCTTCTCCAGGTGCATAAACACATATAATAAACCACTTTTTGCATCCGACCCTAATTTTAATGTGTCTAATCCTTGAATTTATACATTTATATTCCCTCTTCTCCTACCATAGCTGATCCTTCAACATTATTGCTACCCCTTCCTTAGCTCTAACTCTCTCAGATACTCCTGACTTAATCCCATTTATTTCTCCCCACTGAAACTCACCTACCCCCTTCAGCTTTGTTTCACTTAGGGCCAGAACATCCAACTTCTTTTCATTCACAACATTAGCAATCATCTCTCTCTTATCATCCGCTCTACATCCACCCACATTCAAACATCCCAATTTTATGAAGTTTTTCTTATTATCATTTTTAGTTATTTATACACAATGGGTTTCGGGTTACTAGCCCATTGCTTCCTGCATTTTCATCGCCTCTTACGACATAACTTACAGAAGAAAGATTCTTTTCCATTTCCCATGGAGATGATGGGAAACAGAACAAGATTTTTTTCACCGTGTCGGTATTGTATACCATTTATCTCCACAGTGCTCCTTCCTTGTTATATTTCTATGTTTACTAAAAACATCTTCTCAACACAGCATCTCTACATCCAGAGATAACATTACCTTGTTACTCTTGTAATGATATGAGAGAAAACATCTTTCCCCTGTTGATGTTCCTTTGGTAACGAAGAGGTTTATTCTGTTGTTGTTTCGCATTGTTAATACAGAACAGATTTTATCTTCCTGTTGCTGTTTCTGTTAACAGTGAACATATTATATGTTGATAAATTAGACACATATGCAACACTTGGGTATCTTTATTGAGGAAACGTTTCGCCACACAGTGGCTTCATCAGTCCATACAAAGGAGAATCGTGAAGATCAGGAGAAGTTTGAGGTTATCAGTCCCTCGGCCTTCAGTCGATGTAGTAGGGCGAAACGTTTCCTCTATAAAGATACCCAAGTGTTGCATAGGTGTCTAATTTATCAACTTGTCGGTTCTCTGAACCATTTATTTACGTATTATATGTTGCTGTTGCTGTGCTAACAGGGAGCAGATTTTATCTTCCTGTTGCTGTTCCTGTTAAAGAGAACAGCTTATATGTTGCTGCTGCTGTGTGCTAACAGAGAACAGATCTTTTTTGTCTTCCTGTTGCTTTTTCTTGTTAAAATGTTCCTGTTAGCGTTCACTACCTTCCCCTTTCTGTCTCTTTTTTACTCTTATAGTCTCATCTCCTCTAGTTATTTGTCTCGCCTCCTCCTCTTCCTCCTCCTCCTCTTCCTCTTCCTCTTAGTCGTCCTCTTCCTCGTCCTCTTTCGTCCTCTTCCTCGTCCTCTTCCTTCTCTTCCTCTTCCTCTTAGTCGTCTTCTTCCTCTTCCTCGTCCTCGTCCTCTTCCTCTTCCTTCTCCTCGTCTTCCTCTTCCTCTTCCCCTTCCTCTTCCTCGTCTTCTTCCTCTTCCTCTTCCTCTTCCTCGTCCTCGTCCTCTTCCTCCTCCTCCTCTTCCTCGTCCTCTTCCTTCTCTTCCTCTTCCTCGTCCTCTTCCTTCTCTTCCTCTTCCTCTTCCTCTTAGTCGTCTTCTTCCTCTTCATCTTCCTCTTCCTCGTCCTCGTCCTCTTCCTTCTCCTCGTCTTCCTCTTCATCTTCCCCTTCCTCTCCCTCTTCCCCTTCCTCTTCCTCGTCTTCTTCCACTTCCTCCTCCTCTTCCTCGTCCACTTCCTCTTCCTCCTCCTCGTCATCCTTCTTAACTAATCTTTATCTCCTACACACATCTTTCTCCATTCTTCTCTCCCCTATCACATAAAATAAATGTAATGTTTCCAGTTGTCAACATTGTTCCCTGCCCACCCACTAACTCATTCATTTATTCTGCTCTGCCGAATGTATTTAATTGGTTTTTCAAAACAGTTACACCTTATAGTGTAATAAGACGGGTTTATAAAGGTTTAAAGCCTGGTTTAGAAAGGTGAGCAAACACTAGGACATATTAGAAAACGTTTCGCTCCTGGGACCTTGATCACTTCAAGACCGAAACGTTTTTTAATAAATGTGTCCTAGTGTTTGGTAGGGTCATTAAGGATGAATGTCATCTGTTCACCTCTGGAGTTCATGATATTGTTCTTTGAACAACTAAAGTGTAATGAACAACTAAAGTGTAATGAACAATTAAAGTGTAATGAACAATTAAAGTATAATGAACAACTAAAGTGTAATGAACACTTATCAATGCTCAATAATACCCCACATAGAGACAAAAACTCAGGTGATTAATCAATAAATCTTCCAAGTTGCTGCGTCCATTTGGGTTAATATTGAGCATATTGTTCTTTATTTAGCATCAATAAAGTTGTACCTCCCGTATGATAGCTGAATAAGAATTACTTTATTTTAATAAATTCTTATACAGTGGTACCCCGGATTTCGTACAGTTCCCAACTCGAACAATTATGTAAGTGTATTTTTGTAAGTGCTTCTGTAAGTGTATTTATGGGGGTCTGAAATGGACAAATCTAATTTACATTCGTCCTTATGGGAACAAATTCGTTCGGTAACAGCACTGGAACAGCATTCTGTAACGAATTATTGACGAAATCCGGGGTACCACTGTATTTACAAATCATGATATTACTTGAAGGATTACATTCTCATTACACTGATATTATTTAGTATTTAATCAATGTGATATTTTTATGTTATAAGGTCTTTTATGGCTGTTACTATGACAACTATCGGAGGCATTCCATGGTTCATTAATGAAAAATACGTGAATTAATTCTTCAGCCATAAAATATAGATGGAAATGTTATTCCAGGCGAATTAAAGTTTAAAAATAATTGATGTCTGGCAATAACTATATCAGGTGCGAGGTATTTATAGTGACAGCGTGACCATGAAGTCTTGAGAAAAATGTTTGTTTCGGTGCACCACCGAAGCTTAGTTAAAAATGTTTGCTTCGGTGCACCACCGAAGCTTAGTTAAAAATGTTTGCTTCGGTGCACCACCGAAGCTTAGTTAAAAATGTTTGCTTCGGTGCACCACCGAAGCTTAGTTAAAAATGTTTGCTTCGGTGCACCACCGAAGCTTAGTTAAAAATGTTTGCTTCGTGCACCACCGAAGCTTAGTTAAAAATGTTTGCTTCGTGCACCACCGAAGCTTAGTTAAAATGTCTTGCTTTCGGTGCACCACCGAAGCTTAGTTAAAATGCTTTAGCTTTGGTTGCACCACCGAAGCTAGTTAAAATGTTTCTTCGTACCAGAAGCTTGTAAAAATATGTTTGCTTCGTACACCACCGAAGCTTAGTTAAAAATGTTTGCTTCGTGCACCACCAAAGCTTAGTTAAAAATGTTTGCTTCGTGCACCACCGAAGCTTAGTTAAAAATGGTTGCTTGGGACGCAACCCCAGCTTGGTTTTAGTTGTCATTCAACCTTAGTACACTTGGTTAATTACCCAAAATAATTCCTCACTCCTCTTGCTTCGATTAATTAAACTTTGCTGTATAGCACCAAAGGAATTGGAAAAAATGAGTATTGAAGACTTTGGACTATAATGGAAGGGTCTCTAGATTCTTCCTTAAAGCCATTTCACTTCTCCGAGGTGGACCCCATAAATATACACACACACACACACACACATATATATATATATGAGGCACCCACACCACCGTATGTCCTCGGACCAAGGGTAACACACCTAGCTTGGCTGGGTGCTTGGTTCTTGTAGGATTGAGTGGTCCTGTGGGTTAGAACGTCATGGGTTTTCGCTCACCATGAGGCGGGCAAAAGCAGCATGGGTTCGAATCCTTGGCTAGTCGCAGTGTTGTTAAAGATCGATACCACATGTTCGTGGTCACAATAATATATATATATATATATATATATATATATATATATATATATATATATATATATATATATATATGTGTGTGTGTGTGTGTGTGTGTGTCGTTCCGAATAGGTAAAACTGGTCATTTAGCAAGAATTCATTTAAATTAAGTCCTTTCTAAAAAATATCTTATATGTTTAAAGATATATTTTTTCACTTATGTTAAAGTAAAAATTAATAATTTTGTACCAAAAGTACCTTAGAAAACTTACCTAACCTTATTATAATACGTGCAACTTAATTTAGCATAATAATAATAATAATAATAATAATAATAATAATAATAATAATAATAATAATAATAATAATAATAATAATAATAATAATAATAATAATAACAATAATAATAATAATAATAATATTAATAATAATAATAATAATAATAATAATAAACAAACACAATCAAATATTTTTTTTCATTAGGTTCAGAATTATTTTTTGGGAAATTAGTGCATACACAAATTTTCGCTTGCCTTATTCAGCAAGAAAAGCATTGGTATTTAAGCCAAAATCGCAAGTTTTGCCTATTCGGCACGACACATATATATGTATATTATATACGTATATAAATATGATCCAGCCACTCTTCTTCTTGGGCTCAGTGCCATTGATCTGATCCTAGAAAAGGAAATCTCAAGACCTGAGGACGACGGAAGGCAGGATAAAAGACACTGATATACATGATGCCTTCTACCAACTCACCAGGTGTCTGTCAATCCCAAAACTTACCTACTTCCTGAGATGCTCCCCAGCCTTCAGCAGTCCGAAACTCAAGGAATATGACTCTCTCCTCAAGACCATGCTAGAGAGTGTATTGAATCTTTCCCTCGAAGATGGACAGTGGTTGCAAGCCTCACTTCCAGTCAGACTTGGGGGGCTGGGAGTACACAAATCCTCCCAGATTGCCCTACCAGCTTTCCTATCCTCTTCCATAGCATCAAACGAGTTAATAAAACAAATTCTTCCGGAAAACCTCAGTGACTCAGCAGAAATACAGGACCCTAGCTACGCCAGTGCCATCACTGAATGGGAGACTTGCTGCTCCAGCACCAAAACCTAGGGCAGCACTGGCCTACAAACAGTCAAGTTGAGATGGCCCCATAGCTGAAAAGTTGCTTGCCAACATGCTTAGGGACGTAACATCAGACAGGAAGATGGCCCGTCTCCGAGTTGTGAATGCACATCACTCTGGGGACTTCCTACAAACAGTTCCCATTTCGGCAATGGGAACACGCCTCGCTGCCCTAATTCACACGGAATATACGTGTATTTGCGGTAATGCGCAAGACGACCAATATTGTCTACATGGCCATAACTGCTCCAAAACCAAGGGCTGGCATGCAAGACACAATGAGGTCAACGACGGCTGGATACCCAGCCGAGAGAGCCCCGATCACTAGCAGCCAGCAATACCCACAACCCAGCAACCTGCCCCAAAGGGATCACCATCTATCCTTGGAAGAATGACAAGCTCTTAGCATGGGACTATACCTGTGTGTTGACACTGGCTGACACCTACATCCATCACAGTGTCAGGCGACAGGGAGGAGCTGCTGACCACAGGGAGGAGTACAAGATCGGCAAGTACAGAGACATAAGACAACAGTATCAATTTGTCCCTGTGGGATCAGAGACCTTGGGATCATGGGGAAAAAAACGCCACACGCTTCCTTTTAAAGAACTTTGTTCCAGACTCATCAACACCACCAGAGACCCGAGGGTGGCCACTTTCATGTTCCAGCGCCTCAGTGTGACCATCCAGAGGATAAATGCATGCTGCATACTTGGCTCACGTCTGGCTTCGGAGGAGCTGGAGGAGATTCATAATCTTTGATATAATGTACCAATGTATTCATGTTTGTATTTTTTTTTGTCAGTGTATTCTGCCTATAAATAAAGTTCACATATAATATAGAATATAGGGGGTGGTAGGAGAAGAAAATATTCAAACAGCTCCGGGGAGAACCTTGAGTTTTCCCTGAAGTAAGTTAATTCTCTTCTCTGAGGATGAGGGTCCCCAGTCCAGTTCCAGAGGTGGTACCTCTCTGTATTATATATATATATATATATATATATATATATATATATATATATATATATATATATATATATATATATACAGTGGTCCCTCGGTTTTCGCTGAAAATTCGTTCCAGAATGCTGCTCAAGTGCCATTACCGAACGAATTTACTTCCTTAAGAAATAATGTCACGTAGGTTAGTCTGTTTCAGACCCCCAAAAATACACTTGCAACAGCACTTACGAAAATACACTTACATAAATGTTCGAGTTTGGAGATGCACGAAAACCGAGGGACCACTGTATATATATACGTATATACAACAAACCGGCCGTGTCCCACCGAGGCAGGGTGACCTAAAAAGAAAAACGGCATTTTAGTCGCCTCTTACGACACACATGACTTACGGAGGAGGAATTATATTCCACTAGATTTTTTCATTATTACTTCATTCTTGAGCTTAGTGTGAGGCCTCACCTGGGAGAGTTTGCTTACAAGACGATAAAAGGGAGAACTTAGCTTCGTTATGTAGTCTTAGTAGTTAATGTTTGACCTAATAGTTTCAGATTATTCCCTTTGATTTGATATTTATTATGTGTAATTCTAAGGAACCACAGGATTGATGATTGGTTAGGTTAGGTAAGATTCGTCACGAAACGAGATATGTATTGCCTGACGCGGGTCTTAATTATTTAGTGACCCAACACAGAAGCTTTTGGTCATCAGACCGAGGCCTTTTCCTGGCTTACCAGTCCGCCGGTAAATAAGATTAAGGATTCATGATTCGTGCCATGTATAATTAATGTGTTATACTAATGGCAGTGTATCATGATACATTCCCTTAATGTGTCAGCTACAAATGCCAGTGAAATCTAATATCTGATATTTGGTCCTTCAATATATAGTCTGTTTACTCACGTAATTGAGCTTAATCACGGAGAAATCCAAGTAAGTAAGGAATTCTTGATTCATGAAAATCCTTAATTTAAGTCCTGCCACCAGACCACGGGGCACCGTGGCTTGGTGGCAAAAGCTCTCGCTTCACACGGTAAGTGTTCGGGTTCGATTCCCGGTGATGGGGTGGAAACATCGTGCGTGTTTCCTTACACCGGTCGTCTATGTTCACCCATCAGTAAAATGGGTTCCTGGGTGTTAGTGGACTGGTGTGGGTGGCATCCTGGGACAAAACTGACCTAATTTGCGGGAAATGCTCAGCATAACAAGGGGCTTTCTATATAGTAGTATGTCATTGATGTCAGCTATGGTCTGTATACCTTGTACATGTACTGGTAGAAATAAGATATTATTATTATTATTAGTAGTAGTAGTAGTAGTAGTAGTAGTAGTGTAGTAGTAGTAGTAGTAGTAGTAGTAGTAGTAGTAGTAGTAGTACTAGTAGTAGTAGTAGTAGTAGTAGTATTAATACTAGTCTGTGCAGAGAGTATTTGAAGGGCTCTTCTGTATACGGACCAGTTGCATATATTCCCTCATAAATGACTTAAGGAGTAGCTGTCATTATTGTCAGTTTGATAACAGTAATCCATGGCCTCCTAGTATGCCTTATAAAACCATCACTCAAGATTAATTTAATACTTATTAAAAGGAATAAAGTCTCCGTGTATACACTGAGAAATAGACACTTTTGGTGCATATACAAATACATGCACAACTGAAGTGTATATTGTACTTCTCTGCTGTATTATTAATAAATACCTCAAAGAGTATATACTGTTAAAAATGCATAACCGCTTGGTATATATACACTATATACACTAGTAGTTACCCATCACTCACTGGTAGATGCCCACCACTCAATGCTATACACTTAGAGATACCTGCATCTTTATGTATATATTCTGAGAGAAACATACCTATCGGTGCATATATACAGCAGGTTAGGTAAGTGTTTCCTGACGCTGGTCTTAGTTATATGATGGTAAGATTGGTCAGGAAACAGGACAAATGTTTCCCGACGCTGGTCTTAGTTATATGATGGTAAGATTGGTCAGGAAACAGGACACAAGTGTTTCCTGACGCTGGTCTTAGTTATATGATGGTAAGATTGGTCAGGAAACAGGACACAAGTGTTTCCTGACACTGGTCTTAGTTATATGATGACCCGCCACTGGAGCTTTGGGTCATCTGACTGAGACCTTCCACTGGCTTACCAGTTAACCACTTTAAAAATTATTGTTATGATTATATACACAACATGCGTGGTGTTAGATCCCAGGTCGGGGAACTGGTCTTGTTCTTCAGTAGTCTGTAAACATTAGGATTAGTCTGCCTGAAATGACTTTCTTTTGCACTTAGCAATATTCCATTACATGTAAACTGCATTTAGTACTCACCTTGCTTCCCTCTAGGAACGTAAGGTTAACTTGTACTCACCTGGCTGCCCTCCAGGAACGTAAGGTTAACTAGTACTCATCTGGCTGCCCTCCAGGAACGTAAGGTTAACTAGTACTCACCTGGCTTCCCTCTAGGAACGTAAGGTTAACTTGTACTCACCTTGCTGCCCTCCAGGAACGTAAGGTTAACTAGTACTCACCTGGCTGCCCTCCAAGAACGTAATATTAACTAGTACTCACCTGGCTGCCCTCCAGAAACCTAATATTAACTAGTACTCTCCTGGCTGCCCTCCAGGAACGTAATATTAACTAGTACTCACCTGGCTCCCCTCCAGAAACATAATATTAACTAGTACTCACCTGGCTGCCCTCCAGGAACGTAATATTAACTAGTACTCACCTGGCTGCCCTCCAGGAACCATTGTAAGGTGGGTTTGTGATCTCCTTGGACTTTCTCCTTAGGTTGGCAGCCGATTTTGATAAGCTCTGTAGGTTCGTAAATTTCTCTGGCACCCACCAACACTGGGGGAGACAGCGGCTCCCCTGCAGGAAATATTATTATTATTATTATTATTATTATTATTATTATTATTATTATTATTATTATTATTATTATTATCAGTATTATTATTATTATTATTATTATTATTATTATTATTATTATTATTATTATTATTATTATTATTATTATTATTGTTATTAATTTTATTATTTTCATCGTTATTATTATTTTTCACAATTACTATTATTATTATCATTATTATTATTATTGTTTTTATTTATCATTATTATTATTATTATTATTATTATTATTATTATCAGTATTATTATTATTATTATTATTATTATCATTATTATTATTATTATTATTATTAATTTTATCATTATTATTATTTTATTAATATTTTATTATTATTATTATTATTATTATTATTATTATTATTATTAATTTTTATTATTATTATTATTATTATTATTATTATTATTATTATTATTAACTTAGTCCAAAAGTGTACTTTTTTTAAAGTTAATAAATACTGAGGAATAAAAAAAATCTTGATTTTCGTATATAATAAAGATGTATTTTTGCCACATCTGGTGACCAAATATCAAGAACATTGATAAATATCAAGAACATTGATAAATATCAAAAACATTGATAAATATCAAGAACATTGATAATATCAAGAACATTGATAAATATCAAGAACATTGATAAATAAAAATAACTGATAAATAACCAGAATAAGAACATAAGAACATAAGAAAGAAGGAACACTGCAGCAGGCCTACTGGCCCATGCGAGGCAGGTCCAAATCTCCAACGGCTTAAGCCAATGCCCCGACCCAGCCAGGTCAGGTTACATTCACTTAAGGAAGGAGCACTGCATCTGACCTAGTACAAGCTCACACCCATCCACACCCACTCATGTATTTATCTAACCTATTTTTAAAACTACACAACGTCTTAGCATCTATGACGGTACTCGGGAGTTTGTTCCACTCATCCACAACTCTATTACCAAACCAGTGCTTTCCTATATCCTTCCTGAATCTGAACTTTTCCAACTTGAAACCATTGCTGCGAGTCCTGTCTTGGTTGGATATTTTCAGCACGCTATTTACATCCCCTTTGTTTATTCCTGTTTTCCATTTGTACACCTCAATCATATCCCCCCTAATTCTACGCCTTTCTAGAGAGTGCAGATTCAGGGCCCTCAGTCTATCCTCATAGGGAAGATTTCTGATACAAGGGATCAACTTTGTCATCCTCCTTTGTACGTTTTCCAGTGCATTTATATCCATTCTGTAATACGGTGACCAGAACTGTGCAGCATAATCTAAATGAGGCCTAACCGAAGATATATAGAGTTGAAGAACAACCTGAGGACTTCTGTTATTTATACTTCTTGATATGAAGCCAAGGATTCTGTTAGCTTTATTGCGAACACTTATGCACTGTTGTCTAGGCTTCAGATTACTACTAACCAGAACTCCTAAATCCTTCTCTCAATTACAAGTAATAAGATCTATATTATTCAGCTTATATGTGGCATGGTTATTGTCCTGCCCAACATTTAGAACTTTGCATTTGTTTACATTAAACTGCATCTGCCACTTCTCCGACCACTGCATCAGTCTATTCAAATCATCTTGGAGTGCTCTAATGTCCTCATTTGAATGAATTGGACGGCCTATTTTGGTGTCATCAGCAAATTTACTTATGCTACTATTTATTCCCTCATCTATGTCGTTTATGTAAATTGTAAACAACAGGGGGCCCAAAACTGACCCTGTGGTGGTCTGGTGGCTAAAGCTCTCGCTTCACACGGCGAGGGCCTGGGTTCGATTCCCAGCCAGGGCAGAAACATTGGGCGTGTTTCTTTACACCTGTTGTCTATGTTCCCCATCAGTAAAATGGGTACCTGGGTGTTAGTCGACTGGTGTGAGTCGCATCCTGGGACACTGACCTAATCTGCCTGAAATGCTCAGCATAACAAGGGACTTTCTATATAGTAGTATGTCACTGATGTCAGCTAGGCCTGTATACCATGTACATGTACTTGTAGTAAATAAAGATATTATTATTATTATTATTCTGATTTCTCTCCATTTATGCAAACTCTCTGCCGCCTATTAGTCAACCATGCCTCTACCCAGGAAAAAATTTCTCCTCCTATTCCGTGTGCCTTAAGTTTCCTCAGTAGCCTCTGATGTGGAAATTTATCGAAAGCCTTACTGAAGTCCATATACACAATATCATATTCATTACCATGATCTACCTCCTTAAACACCTTAGTGAAAAAAGTTAGTAAATTCGTAAGACATGAACGCCCCTTTGTAAAACCGTGTTGAGATTCATTAATCAATTTATGCTTATCAAGATGGCTACGAATTGCCTCGGCAATTATTGATTCCATAAATTTACCAACTATGGAGGTAAGGCTTATTGGTCTATAGTTCGAAGCTAAGGACCTGTCACCTGCCTTGTAAATAGGTATTACATAAGAACATAAGAACATAAGAATGAAGGAACACTGCAGAAGGCCTACTGGCCCATACAAGGCAGGTCCTTATCAAAACCACCACTACCTAAGAATTTATTCCCGTACTCACGACACAAATCAAACCCAGCCCCTCCCACTCATATATTTGTCCAATCTCTTTTTAAAGCCACCCAAGGTCCTAGCCTCTATCACAGTACTCGGAAGATTGTTCCACGCATCTACAACTCTGTTCGAAAACCAGTACTTGCCTATGTCCTTTCTAAATCTAAATTTATCCAATTTAAATCCGTTATTTCTGGTTCTTACTTGGTTCGATATCCTCAGTATTTTATTAATATCTCCTTTGTTTATGCCCATCATCCACTTGTACACCTCGATGATATCTCCCTCATTCTACGTCTCCAGAGAATGGAGATTCAACGCTCTAAGTCTATCTTCATACGGGAGATTTCTTATACTGTAAATCATTTTAGTCATTCTTCTTTGTATGTTCTCCAATGAATCTATATCCATCCTGTAGTAAGGAGACCAAAACTGAGCTACATAATCCAAATGAGGTCTCACTAGTGATGTATAGAGCTGTAAAATAACTTTTGGACTTCTGTTGCTTATACTTCTTGAAATAAATCCTAATAATCTGTTAGCCTTATTGCGCACACTTAGGCACTGTTGTCTTGGCTTTAGATTTCTGCTTACCATGACTCCCAAGTCTTTTCACATTCTGTATGATCAAGCTCAACTTCACCTAGTTTATAAATTCGAGGGATATTTTCATTACCAACGACAAGCACCTTACACTTGTCCACATTGAACTTCATCTGCCACTTTTCAGACCAAGACATTAATTTATCCAAATCCTCCTGGAGTTCACTGTTATCCTCCTCAGAATGAATTATACGGCCTATTTTTGTATCATCAGCAAATTTACTCATGTCACTTGCAATTCCTTCATCAAGGTCATTAATGTAAATTATGAACAACAATGGGCCCAAAACTGATCCTTGTGGAACGCCACTAGTGACAAATCCCCATTCAGATTTGACCCCATTAATGGAAACTCTCTGCTTTCTATTGGTAAGCCATGCCTCTATCCATGCTAGAACTTTACCTCCTATACCATGAGCTGCCACCTTTCTTAAGAGTCTCTTGTGAGGTACTCTATCGAAGGCCTTACTGAAATCCAAGTAAACTATATCATATTCTTTATCACTGTCTACTGCCTCAAATGTTTTATTGAAAAACGTCAGTAAATTTGTCAGGCAGGAACGACCTCTCGTAAACCCATGCTGAGATTCATTAATCAAATTATGTTCTTCAAGGTGACTTCTGATAATATCAGCTATAATTGATTCTAATAATTTGCCTACTATAGACGTGAGGCTTATTGGACGGTAATTTGATGGAATGGACTTATCCCTGATTTGAATATAGGAACTACATTAGCTATCTTCCACATCTCTGGCACAACACCAGTTAGGATAGACGTATTAAACACATTCGTTAATGGCTGACTAAGTTCCATTTTGCATTCTTTAAGTACCCTGGAAAACAACTCGTCGGGTCCCGGGGACTTATTTTGCTTCAGTTTATCTATCTGTTTGATAACCATGTCCCTCGTGACAGTAATATTAGTTAATTTGAATTCTTCAGGAACTGAATAATTGTTAATTTCTGGAATCTCATTTACGTCTTCTTGTGTAAAGACTGACAAAAAATAGTCATTAAATAGAGAACACATTTCCAGTTCGTTATCCGTCAGCTGTCCATTCCCAATTTTCAGAGGTCCTACCTTTTCCCTCACCTTCGTCCTGTACACTTGAAAGAACCCTTTTGGATTAGTCTTTGATTCATTAGCAACCTTAATCTCATAGTCACGTTTAGCCTTTCTAATCCCCTTTTTTACTTCTCTTTTCAACTGAACATATTGGTCAATAAGGTTAACATCTCCTCTTTTGATGCGCCTATAAATTCCTCTTTTCTCCCCTAATAAATGTTTTAGCCTCCTGTTAATCCATTTGGGATCGTTATTATTTGACCTAAATTCTCTCTGGGGAATAAACATACTCTGTGCACGTTGTACATTATTAAGAAACAAATCATAAACGCAGATCCCATCGTAATCGTTAGCTAGATTACCCCAGTCGAGATTAGATAGGTGTTCCCTAAGTCCAATATAATCGGCAGAACGAAAATCAGGAACTTTTACCGTATTGTCCCTATTCTCGTACTCCCATGTAATATTAAAAGTAATGGATTTGTGATCACTAGCTCCAAGCTCTTCAGTGATCTCCAGATTATTTACAAGAGTTTCTTTATTTGACAAGACTAGGTCGAGCAAATTATTACCTCTGGTAGGCTCCGTCACACACTGCTTCAGAAAACAGTCCTGAACTACTTCCATAAAGTCACTGGACTCCAGATTACCGGTCAAAGAAGTCCAGTCAATTTGACTAAAGTTAAAATCCCCTACTAACACTACGTTATTGTGCCTAGAAGCCCTAACAATTTCGTCCCAAAGAAGTCTCCCTCTATCGTGATCCAAGCCTGGAGGTCGGTATATTACACCTAGAATCAGTTTTTCTTGACCTTCTAGAAACTCTACCCAAACAGATTCTGTTAATGATCCATCTATTTTTATGCCTGTTTTTATGCAGCAATTTATATTTTGTCGTACATACAATGCAACTCCACCCCCTTTCCCATTATATCTATCTACATGGAACAACTTAAACCCCTGAATATGACACTCAGCAATCATATCCCGACTCTTGGTATTATACCATGTTTCAGTTATTGCAATGACATCAAAGTTCCCAGCACATGCTACCAAACGTAATTCGTTAATTTTATTTCTGGCGCTTCGACAGTTAGTATAAAATACATTGATATGTATCTTCTTGTGAACCTTTTTCAGCTTTTGTTTTACACAATTTCTGTTACTATCATTACCCTGTGTCACTCGATTACTGTTATTGTTATGATTTATGATATCAAAGCCTGAATCAATATTTTGGCCCTCATTATTTACCATTCCTAAACCCATACCTCTAACTAATCCTAGTTTAAAGCCCTAACAACATCCACTTGTCTGGCACTATGCCAGTTTGTAGTGATATATTGAAAAGATTTGCCAAAGGTTTGCTAAGTTCCTCTTTACATTCCTTTAAAACTCTTGCAAACAGTTCATCAGGGCCTGGGGATTTGTTAGGTTTTAATTTCTCTATTTGTCTGAGGACCATGTCACTAGTTACCCCAATCGAGCATAGTCTGTTATCTTCCAGTTCTACATAATTTATTATTTCTGGAATTCTGCTAGTATCTTCCTGAGTAAAAACTGAGAGGAAGTAAGTATTGAAAATTTCACACATATCCTTATCATTGTCCGTGATCTGTCCTGAGTTACTCTTAAGTGGGCCTATCTTGTCCCTAATCTTACTTCTGTATACCTGAAAGAACCCTTTTGGGTTAGTCTTCGAATCCCTTGCGACCTTAGCCTCATAATCCCTTTTTGCTTTTCTTATTCCTTTTTTTATTTCTCTCTTTAATTGATAATATTGATTTCTTATCTGTCCATCCCCTCTTTGATACGCCTATATATGCCTCTCTTTGACCAATGAGATGTTTTAATCTATTGTTCATCCATTTAGGATCATTTTTGTTAGATCTAATTTCCCTACTTGGAACAAAAGTTGTCTGGGCAGCTAGAACTACGCTCTGGAAAACGTCATATTGGCAACCAAAACCACCTACCTGACCATAGTCAGGTCATCCCAATTTAGCCCACCTAGGTAATTTCTCAGCCCCATGAAGTCGGCTACACGAAAGTCTGGAACAGAGACTTGATTGCAGTTACCTGGGTAATTCCATGATATATTAAAACTAAGTGATTTGTGATCGCTTTCCCCAAGCTCTTCATTAACCTCAAGATTATTAATTAGTGATTCTTTGTTAGCAAGAACCAAATCAAGCAAGTTGCTACCTTTAGTTGGTTCTGTCACAAACTGTTTTAAAAACAATCCTGAACCGTATCAAGAAAGTCACTAGACTCAAGATTACCTGTCACATTGTTCCAATCAATTTGTCTAAAGTTAAAATCTCCCATTAACACAACATTTTCATATCTAGACGCCTTATGAATTTCGTCCCATAGCAGCTTACTGCGCTCCCTATCCAGGCTTGGGAGCCTGTAAATCACACCCAAATATTAATTTTTCACGACCCTCGAGAAACTGTAGCCAAACAGATTCTGTATCCGCTGTTTCTAATCTTATATCTTGTCTAACACAACAATTTAAATTATCTCTGACATACATCGCCACTCCTCCACCCTTCCTGTTGACCCTATCAGTGTGGAATAGTTTGTAACCCTGAATGTTGCACTCGGAAGGCATTTCTCTATCTTTCAGGTTGAACCAGGTCTCTGTTATAGCAATAATATCTATATTACCTGCACTTGCAAGTAATCTTAGCTCATCTATCTTATTTCTTAGACTCCTACTATTTGTATAGTAAACCTCAAGGGAGCTAGTCACTCGTTGCCCTCTACTATCTCTCTTTGTTTGTTGATCAATTGTTTTGCATTTACAAACAACTTTATTATAGAATAAAAACATATATAAAAGTTAGTCAATTGCTGAACGATTTGTGGTTATTTGGGTCAGCCAAAAGAATAGAAGAAGAATATTGGAAATAATGTTCGGTAAACAAGTCTATCGTATAATTGATTCATCATATAAATGTCTTTTTGAGAGAGTCTGTCACTCACAGTGTCTAAACGTTCGTGTTTTTTCTAAACGTTCGTGTTTTTTCAGAGTCTTTCGTGTTTTTTCAGAGTATTTCGTTTATTTTCAGTGGCTTTAACATTATGATGCTTAGGATCGTCTAGCAACTTTAAGGGCAAGTATTCATAAGATTTCTTCGGATTTTTAACCCCGGAGGGTTAGCCACCCAGGATAACCCAAGAAAGTCAGTGCGTCATCGAGGACTGTCTGTTTATTTCCATTGTTATCCTCAATCTTTTCCCCCAGGATGCGACCCACACCAGTCGACTAACACCCAGGTACCTATTTACTGCTAGGTGAACATGACAACAGGTGTAAGGAAACACTTCGAAATGTTTCCATCTCGCCGGGAATCGAACCCGGGCCCTCCGTGTGTGAAGCTAGAGCTTTAGCCACCAGGCCACCGTGGCCATCTTCTTTCCGTTTATTGGTTCAGTTTTGCTGTGGTATCTTATTTTCCAGTTATCTGTCTCCTTACCATTGACTTTACCTGGAGAGGGTTTCGGGGGTCAACGTCCCCGCGACTCGGTCTGAGACCAGGCCTCATGGTGGATCAGGGTCTGATCAACCAGGCTGTTACTGCTGGCCGCACGCAAATTGACGTTCGAACCACAGCCACCTACATAATGATGGGTTATGTCGAAAATGGTATAAAATACTGATAAGTTGATGATTAAGACACATGTGCAACAGTTGGGTATCTTTATTGATGAAACGTTTCGCCCACACAGTAGGCATATTCAGTCAAATACAGAGACAGCAGATGTAGTAGTGAAATGAAGATGATGTAATCAGTCCATTAAATTTAGAGAAATAGTATTTGAGGTGGTCAGTCCCTCAGCCTGGAGAAGAGTTCAGCACCATGGTCTGGAACAAGGTGGTCAGACCCTCAGCCTGGAGAAGAGTTCAGCACCATGGTCTGGAACAAGGTGGTCAGACCCTCAGCCTGGAGAAGAGTTCAGCACCATGGTCTGGAACAAGGTGGTCAGTCCCTCAGCCTGGAGAAGAGTTCAGCACCATGGTCTGGAACAAGGTGGTCAGTACCTCAGCCTGGAAAAGAGTTCAGCACCATGGTCTGGAACAAGGTGGTCAGTACCCAGCCTGGAGAAGAGTTCAGCACCATGGTCTGGAACAAGGTGGTCAGTTCCTCAGCCTGGAGAAGAGTTCAGCTCCATGGTCTGGAACAAGGTGGTCAGTCCCTCAGCCTGAGAAGAGTTCAGCTCCATGGTCTGGAACAAGGTGGTCAGTCCTCAGCCTGGAGAAGAGTTCAGCACCATGGTCTGGAACAAGGTGGTCAGTCCCTCAGCCTGGAGAAGAGTTCAGCACCATGGTCTGTAACAAGGTGGTCAGTCCCTCAGCCTGGAGAAGAGTTCAGCTCCATGGTCTGGAACAAGGTGGTCAGTCCCTCAGCCTGGAGAAGAGTTCAGCTCCATGGTCTGGAACAAGGTGGTCAGTACCTCAGCCTGGAGAAGAGTTCAACTCCGTGGTCTGGAACAAGGTGGTCAGTCCCTCAGCCTGGAGAAGAGTTCAGCACCATGGTCTGGAACAAGGTGATCAGTCCCTCAGCCTGGAGAAGAGTTCAGCACCATGGTCTGGAACAAGGTGGTCAGTCCCTCAGCCTGGAGAAGAGTTCAGCTCCATGGTCTGGAACAAGGTGGTCAGTCTCTCAGCCTGGAGAAGAGTTCAGCTCCATGGTCTGGAACAATGTGGTCAGTCCCTCAGCCTGGAGAAGAGTTCAGCACCATGGTCTGGAACAAGGTGGTCAGACCCTCAGCCTGGAGAAGAGTTCAGCACCATGGTCTGGAACAAGGTGGTCAGTCCCTCAGCCTGGAGAAGAGTTCATCACCATGGTCTGGAACAAGGTGGTCAGTCCCTCAGCCTGGAGAAGAGTTCAGCACCATGGTCTGGAACAAGGTGGTCAGTCCCTCAGCCTGGAGAAGAGTTCAGCACCATGGTCTGGAACAAGGTGGTCAGTCCCTCAGCCTGGAGAAGAGTTCAGCACCATGGTCTGGAACAAGGTGGTCAGTCCCTCAGCCTGGAGAAGAGTTCAGCACCATGGTCTGGAACAAGGTGGTCAGTCCCTCAGCCTGGAGAAGAGTTCAGCACCATGGTCTGGAACAAGGTGGTCAGTCCCTCAGCCTGGAGAGGAGTTCAGCACCATGGTCTGGAACAAGGTGGTCAGTCTCTCAGCCTGGAGAAGAGTTCAGCACCATGGTCTGGAACAAGGTGGTCAGTCCCTCAGCCTGGAGAAGAGTTCAGCACCATGGTCTGGAACAAGGTGGTCAGTCTCTCAGCCTGGATAAGAGTTCAGCACCATGGTCTGGAACAAGGTGGTCAGTCCCTTAGCCTGGAGAAGAGTTCTGCGCAATGGTCTGGAACAAGGTGGTCAGTCTCTCAGCCTGGAGAAGAGTTCAGCTCCATGGTCTGGAACAAGGTGGTCAGTCCCTCAGCCTGGAGAAGAGTTCAGCACCATGGTCTGGAACAAGGTGGTCAGTCCCTTAGCCTGGAGAAGAGTTCAGCACCATGGTCTGGAACAAGGTGGTCAGTCCCTCAGCCTGGAGAAGAGTTCAGCTCCATGGTCTGGAACAAGGTGGTCAGTCCCTCAGCCTGGAGAAGAGTTCAACTCCATGGTCTGGAACAAGGTGGTCAGTCCCTCAGCCTGGAGAAGAGTTCAGCACCATGGTCTGTAACAAGGTGGTCAGTCCCTCAGCCTGGAGAAGAGTTCAGCTCCATGGTCTGGAACAAGGTGGTCAGTCCCTCAGCCTGGAGAAGAGTTCAGCTCCATGGTCTGGAACAAGGTGGTCAGTACCTCAGCCTGGAGAAGAGTTCAACTCCGTGGTCTGGAACAAGGTGGTCAGTCCCTCAGCCTGGAGAAGAGTTCAGCTCCATGGTCTGGAACAAGGTGGTCAGTCTCTCAGCCTGGAGAAGAGTTCAGCTCCATGGTCTGGAACAATGTGGTCAGTCCCTCAGCCTGGAGAAGAGTTCAGCACCATGGTCTGGAACAAGGTGGTCAGACCCTCAGCCTGGAGAAGAGTTCAGCACCATGGTCTGGAACAAGGTGGTCAGCCCCTCAGCCTGGAGAAGAGTTCAGCACCATGGTCTGGAACAATGTGGTCAGTCCCTCAGCCTGAGAAGAGTTCAGCACCATGGTCTGGAACAAGGTGGTCAGTCCCTCAGCCTGAGAAGAGTTCAGCACCATGGTCTGGAACAAGGTGGTCAGTCCCTCAGCCTGGAGAAGAGTTCAGCACCATGGTCTGGAACAAGGTGGTCAGTCCCTCAGCCTGGAGAAGAGTTCAGCACCATGGTCTGGAACAAGGTGGTCAGTCCCTCAGCCTGGAGAAGAGTTCAGCACCATGGTCTGGAACAAGGTGGTCAGTCCCTCAGCCTGGAGAGGAGTTCAGCACTATGGTCTGGAACAAGGTGGTCAGTCTCTCAGCCTGGAGAAGAGTTCAGCACCATGGTCTGGAACAAGGTGGTCAGTCCCTCAGCCTGGAGAAGAGTTCAGCACCATGGTCTGGAACAAGGTGGTCAGTCTCTCAGCCTGGATAAGAGTTCAGCACCATGGTCTGGAACAAGGTGGTCAGTCCCTTAGCCTGGAGAAGAGTTCAGCTCCATGGTCTGGAACAAGGTGGTCAGTCCCTCAGCCTGGAGAAGAGTTCAGCACCATGGTCTGGAACAAGGTGGTCAGTCCCTCAGCCTGGAGAAGAGTTCAGCACTATGGTCTGGAACAAGGTGGTCAGTCCCTCAGCCTGGAGAAGAGTTCAGCACCATGGTCTGGAACAAGGTGGTCAGACCCTCAGCCTGGAGAAGAGTTCAGCACCATGGTCTGGAACAAGGTGGTCAGTCCCTCAGCCTGGAGAAGAGTTCAGCACCATGGTCTGGAACAAGGTGGTCAGTCCCTCAGCCTGGAGAAGAGTTCAGTACCATGGTCTGGAACAAGGTGGTCAGTCCCATACAGCTAAACTCTTCTCTGTTACACCTGTGTCTTAATCATCGTAATGATGGGAAACTTTAACAGTGAGGAAGGAGAAAAAAAAACTACAGAGTCTTCTGTTTTAAATTTAGCGACTGTGATGGGTTTTCTGATTCTTGGTTTGGAAGATAACTGGAAAGGCACTGGAAATGGGTTGGGCAAACATTTTTGTTAGATGGTTTGGAATTGAGATGGACCTGCCTAGTATGGACCAGTAGGCCTGCTGCAGTGTTTCTCCTTTCTTCTGTTCTTGTAAATTTCAGGAAACACGCTTGTTGACACTATTCGTCTTCTCTCAAGATCTTTTTTGTAGTAAAGACACTTATGCAACATATGGAATCTTTATTGAGAAAACGTTTCGCCACACAGTGGCTTCATCAATCCAATACAAAGCAGAAAGGTGTAAGGAGAGGACGAGTTTGAGGTAATCAGTCCCTCAGCCTGGAATTGATGTGTTCAATCCATCACAAGAGTGATGGATTGAACAAATAGATGCGATAAATGGTTTTCAAACCACTTTATCGCATCTTTCAGTATTACACTGACGGAAGTAAACATCCACTTCTCTTCTTGACACAACAACCTGAAACAGTGTGACGCTGTCTCTTTGTCACAAGGTTACGATGATATTCAGAGTATTTGTCCAGTCCTGACCAGACAGATTACCTTAAAATTTGTCCAGTCCTGACCAGACAGATTACCTTAAAATTTGTCCAGTCCTGACTAGACAGATTACCTTAAAATTTAGGAATGTTTCTCTGATGCTCATTCAGATGATCTTAAATGAAGTTGTGTATATCATATATTAACCACGGAACAGGCGGGGAGTGCCATGGGTTCAATCCCCTCCCATGTTATTACGATTTTGTGAGTCAAGATCATGTATAGTAAAAGATAGACAAAAATCACCTAAAGCTGCAACATTTTGGCTATTGCTTCCAGGGCCTATGAGAGGGAAGGCTCAGCCGGTACATTGGTCCGGGGCCCGGCTGTGAATCTCTGAAGGGGCCCCATACCCACAGACGTTTTATTTTTATTTTTTTCATTAGTTTACTTAGAAAAATAATTATGTAAAATTCAGTTAGACTGGGGGCCTCAGCCTGCCCCCAGGGGCTCCAAAGCAATCTTGTTCCTCCTTAAAAAAATTCTCTTGGAGGCCCTGAATTTGCTTCCTTCTCTGCATGACGCTAAACTGTCTTCTGCATGACTGTCTTCGCTGCAACACAGTCGGCCTCCATACTCCTGCCAGAACGGACGTGCGAAGGATTTGTCTACGTAATTTCTTTCTTATAATAACTAGACAATTCTTGAATTTTTCTTTTTAACGCCACTATTATCATTATTATTATCATTATCATTATTATATTACTAACAACCTAATTCAGTAATATAATGATAATGATAATAGTTGCAGCTTCGGAATAGTGAATATCCACCATCAAGGACAAACCCAGTTTGTGTACTTACTGAGGACGGTCATGGGAGATGTAGAAGCCTCAGTGCGGAAGCTGGGATGCTCAGCGATAACTTCACAGCGGTACTGACCAGAGGCTGACACTGCCAGCCTTGTTAGTGACAGTGTCACCCGTTGGTCGTTACGGAACACTTCCTGGTAAGGCAAAACAAGATTGTCACTCCTCATTTATAAAATCAACACTTTATATACATATATGAATGTTCAAAACATCCATAGGGGAGTTGAATGATAATTCTAGGCCTTTCATGTTGCAATCAGCACGTCATCAGGAGCTTGCAATGTTGCAGAAATAAGTAGGAAGTCCAGGATGACTCGTTCAGAGGAACGTTCTAGCTAGAGATAAAACGTTCCTCTAAACATATCTGCTTGGACTTGCTACTCATTTCTGCAACACTGCAAGCTACTGATGATGTGTTGATTGCATCACGAAAGGCCTAGAGCTGTCATTCAACTCCCCCGTGGTTGTTTTGCATATCGGAATGCGAATAACTAAAGTGTAATGAACAGTTGTTGATGATCAATAAAATCCCACACGGAGACAGAAACACAGAAGATTAATTGGTCTCTATATTTCGATCCCCTTCTGGAACCCTCTTCAGCTGATGAGGGTCCCAGAAGAGGGTCGAAATATACAGATCAATCAATCTTCTGTGTTTGGGTGTCCATGTGGGTTGTTATTGAGCGTATATGAATGTAAATAAGGAAGATGAAATCCAACACTGCTAACTAGGGTACAGGTGGAGTTAGAACCCATGGTAAGTAAGTCGTACAACTTCAGGCCAGTGCGTTAACCACTGGACCAGGTGGCAATAATAAGATTCATCCAACTGGCCTGGATGAATCTTATTACTCGCCATGGATTCAAACCTCACCCGTACTGTGGCTTGTTTACAGTCGTGTTATTTCGATTTCGTAAGCCAGAACAGCTGTTTGAAACCCCATTTATACCTGGAGTTTACCTGGAGAGGGTTTCGAGTGTCAACGCCCCCGCGGCCCGGTCTGTGACCAGGCCTCACCAACAGTTTTGGACTTCACTCCATCATCAAGAATTTGACAAAATAAGAGAAAAAATAAATGATAAGAACCTGATTCAGACATATAATGAACATCAAATTAATATAAGGAAAAGAAAATAGAAAAATAATAAAGAATGGTTGTTCATTATCACACAGGGAAGGTTTGTCTTTAATGGGGCAGAGAGACTACTGTTGTCAGCCAGGTACAGGCGGGTCCCTCTTATACAGCTACCGCTGTAAAGCGGAAATCCCTGTAAAGTTTTTTTTTTTTTTTTTTTACTTTTTGTTTTACTATTTTTCAATTTCAAATGCATATAAAAGCCTGATAACATGTTTACACTATCATATATTAAGTGAGCAATAGACCTAGGCCTAAAAAAATGCATACAGTACACACACTACTTACCTGGAGTATACCTGGAGAGAGTTTCGGGGGTCAACGCCCCCTCATGGTGATCAGGGCCTGATCAACCAGGCTGTTACTGTTGGCCGCACGCAAACCGACGTACGAACCACAGCCCGGCTGGTCAGGTACTTACCTTAAAATATTTCGTCCTTTGGTTATAGTGAGAGGTGAATATATTTATTGTAGGAAATGTGAATGAATGAAGAATGGGCATAATTGAAAACCGCTGTATTAGTGAAACACATTTAAATTAAGCGCTGTAAAGTAGGGCCATAATAAACTTTATTGCCTTTTTTACAGGGAATCTTATAAACAGCCGTCAGTATATTTGGGGGAATTATTAATCAAATTTTCTTTTTACTGTATCGAAATTTTTAAATGCAACTTTGATTTTAAAATTTTAGTAGAGAAGATACTATTAAGAAGGTTTTCATGGTAAGGGAGAACCAACATATTCTTGGTTCAATATATTTGCTTGTTCTTCTTTGAGTTGTAAAATGTATTTTTGGCAATTTTATTTTAGATCATTAGCTATTTCATAAATCTCCAAGATTTCTTCATCTATGAACTCTGGGCTGCCAATACCCAAAACTCTCAAAAACACTGATGAGAACACAAAAAGTTTAACTCTGTCATGATGCGAAGAATAATAGTGCACATACAAACAGTTATTTGTTGGTTTTCTGTAAATTTTCAATTTCATTTGATGGTTCCCTTTAATAACTAAACCATCTCAAAATGACAATGAGTTATTTTGTTCAAACTAAACAGCGAACTTTATGGAATGAGCTAGACTATTTAAATCAACTGGAAAATGGTTTATGTCTATATTTTTGGCCATTCTGCATCAAATATCATTAACATATCTGTACCACTTAGCTTTATCATGGAGAATTCTGTTAAGCAGTCTTGTTTCAAAATATTTCATGAACAAATTGCTAAAGACTTGTGAAAGAGGATTACCCATTGTCATACCAAACTTCTGAGTGTGAAATTCAATTTAACTTTGTATTGTTGATGCAATACAAATCACTCAACAACCCACAAATCTGAAATGAAACTACATTCCTTAGACCCATAATATACTACTAACAAGTCCGTGAGGGAACCAAACAGCATCTACAGGTTTCTTTACAATCCAATAATTAAAATAACAATAAAAGGCACAGTATCGTGACTGAACAATACACAAATAACCCTCACATAGGAGGGAGAAACTTACCACTACGTTTCTGTCTGATGTGTATCATTTACAAGTCACACTAACACACGACGGTAGGAGAGCCGGAGTGTTAGTGTATGTCTAGCTAATTGTGCAAGTGTAACCGAAACGTCGTGGTAAGTTTCTCCTATGTGAGGGTTATTTATGTATTGTTCCAGTCACGGTATTGTGAGTTTTTGTTCTCTAATTATCACTGGTCAACAATTTTTGAGAAGTTGTAAGCTTCTTAAATTAGTTAATTCTTATGTATTTTCATGTTCTGAATCCAAATATCACCTTGAAAAATGCTTATTAGTTATAGGTTTAAACATAAGAGACATGTAATATTTGATTATTTTACTATAACTTACAATATGTGTCAGTATGTTTTAAACTAATCCGTACCTACTCTCTGGCTTTTTGCTTGACGCTTATAGTGGGCTGAAGAATCATCTTGCCAATGTCCAGCAAAGTCTGTAAGCATTCTTCTGCCCCATTTGCCCTGGTACAATTTTTCCATGATTAAAATATCATGGTGAAACCTTTCACCATGTTCGTCACTAACTGCCCCACAGTTCCCTGGAAAAAAATCTAAATGTGAGTCCAAAAAGTGGATTTTAAGTGACATGTTACATCCCATGTTCTTGTAAGCCTTGATGAGGTTTTCCACCAATTCTTCATAGTTGCCTTCCCTTCTGTTTCCCAGAAACCTTCGCCACTAACTTGAATGCTTCCCAAGCTTCCCATGAAGGTCTGATTCAGTCACCATCTTTAAGAAGCTCTCGAATCTGAGGACCATTGCAGACTCCCTCTTTATCTTAGCGTCGCTCAGTGAGGGAATTTTGATGTTAAATACTTGAATCCCTGACCGGATTTGTCCATAGTTTTTACAATGTTTTTCATGAGCCTCAGTTTTATGTGTAGTGGTGGTAGCAAAATTTTGTTTGGTTCAATGAGAGGTGGATGTTGAACATTGTTCATCCCAGACTCCAGTGATTGACGAGGTGGCCAGTCTCTCCTGATGTAGTGGGAACCTCTTGCACGGCTCTCCCAGTCACATAGAAAGCAGCAGTACTTGGTGTACCCGCCCTGCACAACCTTGAAGTCACCTTGTTCTATGACTGCTGGAACAATAATGAAGGTCAGTGAGACTGTGAGTGTGGTAAGAAACACACTGCCGCAAGCCTGTTGCTACCTGTTGTGACACGTAGGTGTATACTGATATTCATTATCAGTGACCTAAAATTAGTTGGAAATTGCTACTCTGGTCTCGGAAGCATTTTGGTTGTTGACCAGTGAATTATTGATTGTAAAGGAACTGTAGATGCTGTTTAGTTCCATTACAGACTTGTTAATAGTTTATTATGGATCTAAACAATGTAGTTTTATGTCAGATTTGTGGGTTATTGTGGAGGATATTGGACAGAGAGATGAGAAGGGACTGAGGGAGTAAAGAAGGGAGGGACGATGAAGGGAGTAAAGAAGGGAGGGACGATGGAGGGAGGAAAGAGAGAAAGAAAGCAAAGAAGGAAAATGGGGAGAAAGACAGAAATAGAGGGAAAAAACGAAATGAAAGAGAGAGAGAGAGCATGATAACGAGAGATAGTTAATGAAGGAGGGGATAACAAAGGAAGAAAACAAAAAGGGAAGAAGTGAATAACTTTTTAATAACATTCCATAGCAGGCCATAAAGAACATGTTAGAGAACACTTACAATGATGGAGAACTTATGACTGGGGTTCATATTAACGGGTTTGTTCCTCTCAGTGGGAATATAACGATAGAACTCGTGTCGTTGTGGTCCACTTGAGGGAGTAGAGTCGTCGGGCGGTCAGGTCGTAGGAAAAAACTCAGCGTAGCCTGACCTCCAGCGAAGGCGTATAATGGTACATCAACACTGCGTAGTAAGTCCGCTGCTGCCACACCTGTAGAATATACACCTGTGTTAAGTCATACCTGTGAATACATGTGACACTTTCTGGAGCTTCTCACACTGCTAGACATACAGTTAGAAAACACACATTTTTTTTTCAACAACTGGCCATCCCCCACCGAGGCAAGGTGACCCAAAAAAGAAGAAATACTTTACCATCCCTCACTTCACTGTCTTGCCAAAGACGCGCTAATACTACGTTCAGATGATCCTACAAATTGCAGTATCCCCCCCATCCTTCAGAGTGAAAGGCACTGTACTTCCCACCTCCAGGACTCAAGTCAGGCCAATTTGGTTTCATGAATCCCTTCATAAATGTTACCTTGCTCACACTCCAACAGCACGTCAAGTCATAAATACCACTTGCTCCCCTCACTTCCTATTTAACACGCTTACACACCTATTGAATGTCCAACCCCTTTCAAACAAAACCACCTTTACCCACTCCCTCCCTCCAACCATTCCTAGGGTGAACCTCCTACCCCTACTTCCACTAAAGATTTATACACCCTCCACGTCATCCTATTTTGTTTCATCCTCTCTAAATCTCTAACCGGGGGTCGCCCCCCCCGTGGTATGTGATTTCGTGACTCGTGAGAGATAGGCTGAGCAGCAGTTAGAGAATGACGTAGCTTTAAAAATGTCAAGACGGAGCCAAAGTATCCCCACAGCCACATCAGAGGAAAGAGGAAGTAAAAGAAAAGGTAATTCTGCTCAAAAAGGGAAAGGGGAAGAAGGCTCAAGAAGGAAGGAAGAAGGCCCAAGAAGGAAGGAAGAAGGCTCAAGAAGGAAGAAAGTAGGCTCAAGAAGGAAGGAAGAAGGCTCAAGAAGGAAGAAAGTTGGCTCAAGAAGGAAGGAAGAAGGATCAAGAACGAAGGAAGAAGGTTCAAGAAGGAAGGGAGAAGGCTCAAGAACGAAGGAAGAAGGTCAAGAAGGAAGAAAGAAGGCTAAAGGGAAGAAAGGAAGGATGCTCAAGAATGAAGAAAGAAGGCTCAAGAAGGAAGGAAGGATGTTTCAAGAAGGAAGTAAGAAGGCTCAAGAAGGAAGGAAGAAGGCTCAAGAAGGAAGGAAGAAGTCTCAAGACGGAAGGAAGAAGTCTCAAGAAGGAACGAAGAAGGCTCAAGAAGGAAGGAAGGCTCAAGAAGGAAGAAAGAAGGCTAAGAAGGATGGCACCCATACCTCTATAATCTATCAGTTTAAAGTCCTAGACAAGTCTCCAATGACCCCCTCAATCGTATCGGCTAATGCAATCACTCCAGCCCCAGAGAGATGAACCCCATCCCTTGCATACATATCACGTTTGCCATAGAATTTGTCCCAGTTATCAATGAATGGAATTGCAAGTTCCTTGCAGTACCTGTCTAGCCAGCAATTTATACCAATTGCCCTAGACATCCATTCATTGCCCACTCCCTTTCTAGGCAAAATGCTACATATGATTGGGATACCTCCCTTAGACCTAACGACTTCTATGGCTGACCTGTACTTATCTAGTAGCTCCTGTCTCCTGCCCTTCCCAATGTCATTTCCACCAGCACTTGTTCCCATTACCTGACATAATATTATCAAACCTGCTGACTATGTCACCAACACCAGCTCCTGGGAGGCACACCCTCTGTCTGACCTTCCTGTCTCTGTTACAAAAAGCACGCCGGGATAACGAATAAAGAACACTGTTACGCGCGTTTATGTGCATAAAAGACAATCCACATTAGCGGTACATTACAGAGAAGTATGCGCAACTTCCTGTAGTGACATTACTGTGAATGGACAACGATTGAAGGACAATTAAGAGTATCGTGTATCAAGAACTATTTTCATAGACTAACCGTGCACCGTAAGACACTTATTCTTCAATTAAGACATCATTACCGGGTTACCTCCCTGACATAAGCCAGGGAACATGGGTTAGCTACAAATACCCAGGTACGTCTAAATAAATGAGATTAGTTAGGTTGGCTGTGCAGCAGGTAGCTAGTTCTTGTCTTATTTAACGGCACCATAATAACCCGTAATGAGTGGGTTTTTTAGCCCAACCCAGTGAGTACCTAGCATTGTTCAGTATTCAATTACAGAGAGGGGACACAGAAACAAGGGGTCACAATTGGAAGTTGAAGACTCAGACGAGTCAAAGGGATGTTAGGAAGTATTTCTTCAGTCATAGAGTTGTCAGGAAGTGGAATAGTCTAGCAAGTGATGTAGTGGAGCAGGAACCATACATAGCTTTAAGATGAGGTATGATAAAGCTCATGGAGCAGGTAGAGAGGATCTAGTAGCGGTCAGTGAAGAGGCGGGGCCAGGAGCTAAGTCTCGACGCCTGCAACCACAATTAGATGAGTATAATTAGTTGAGTACACTCCTCAGGGGCAATTATTCACATATTCACTTTATACTTATTGTCCCCAACAGCTAAGTAGCAATAGAACACACTGGGTCACATTGGAGGAGCTTTCTGGGTGCAGCAGCAGAAAGTTGACCCAGCAACAGAGATAAGTACAGTATTTCCTATGTTCCTGTACAAATTGTTGGTGTTCTACAAATGTAATTTAGCCACAACTATCATTACAAAGAAGAAGTGTCACCATTTTTCGAACAATGTTTTATGGGCCATTTTGGAATTACGATTCTGAGAAGAGAGCTTTCTACCAGTACACAACTTTGGCTACATCCACACCACATACCCTCACGCTAATGACACGCCCACGATGTTCACGCCCACGGTACACCCACACCATTCCCATCCGTGTTACATCCACATTATACACACCCACACTGCACATACCATACACGCCTACACAACACGCACACCATATAGGCCTACACGACATCCACGTCATAACACCACACCCACGGTCTCTACACCCACACCATACGAGCACACACCACACCCACGTTCTCTACACCCACACTTGAAAGTATGATCTAACAAGCGGCTATTTAAGCGCATTTCTAACAAGTGTCTAGTGCTTATGACCAATCGTTGATAAAAAAATTAAACTATAGAAATAAACACGAAATATTAAACCGTGCCAAAATAAATGGATACCAAAATTTAATACGTATATTTACGATTCAAGAGCAAATATACGGTAATTATACATAATGTAAATGAAGGTAATGAATATTAAATATCTATGTTAACGTTAACATTTCCTAAACTGGCAATAACGTATGTAACTTCGGTTCTGGGACACTACTGGTTAGTTGTGGAGCACCTGAGACACAAGGCACGATGCGAACCATACCACGGGTGAGGTTCGAACCCGCGGTCAGAGAGTCTCAAAACTCCAGACCGTCGCGTAAGCCACGGTGGCTTACATTTTGAGACTCTGACCACGGGTTCGAACCTCACCCGTGGTATGGTTTGTTTGCAATCGTGTCATTACGATTTCGTGAGTCACGATGCGAAGTCTGGGTGACAAGGAATATTCCGGACTCAGGTTACTAAATTAATTTTTAAAGGGGTGGACTGGTAAGCCAGTTGAAAGTCTCTGTCAGATGACCCAAATCTCCAGTGGCGGCTCAACATATGACTGACACCCGCGTCAGGAAACACTTGTAGAGTTTACTGACGAATCTTACCAAACCTCGTACTCAGTCGCAGAACAGGTTTACCAGCATGCTAACACGCTTCATACAGTGATTGGTCATGGATGTTGCAGAGAGAGATAGAAAAGATTTTTAAAAAATTTGTAACATACATCGCACTAATCATATCACTAGACGTCTCCAATGATCAGCAGTTTCGCATTGCCCATCTAGGCTCTTCTGGCTACCTCTGCTATTGTATCCACCATCGTCCTTTCATTGTTGCCATATTTATTCTCCGAATGATGAATGGTGGGTTATACATCACTGCTATCACCACCTTGGGTACCCCAGTTCTGAGTATCTTTATTGTGCAGTCATGCGATCCCTTTTCATTTATTCCAGTCATCTTCTGAAAAGTCCACTGGTTACTGATAAGGAATGCTACTTCATCATCTCCTGTTTCCTCTGTCCTCTGTCCTTTCTCATTATTTGATATCCTCTTGGGAAGACTGCATCTGTTATCCCTTTCGTAAACTTGGTCTCTTATTAACAACTCCTGGGAACTCTCCTGTCCTCTGCCTTCCCTACATCTCTGGTCTCTCTAATCTCAACAACTCTCTCCGTTCCTTAGACATCAAACTTACCTTTCGCCAGACTAACACTCTTCGCACTAATCTAGTTCATACCTCTCCTCCCTCTATAGATGCTCCTGGTGTCTACTCTATTTCTTGTTCCTCTTGTCCTATTCAGTACTTTGGAGAAACTGGCCGATCTCTTTCTGACAGACTTAGGGAGCACAAAAATAGTGTTAGGCCGACACTAATAATGCTCTTTTCTGTCATGTCAGAGATCACAGTCATCCTATTGATTGGTCTTCTACTAAAACTGTCTTCCCTACGTCCAACTTTCACAGTTCCTCCCTTATACACAACTTTCTCTGTATGAATCTTAGCCCTGGCTTTGTCTCTGTAGATCCTTTCCTTTCCCATTACATTATTAAATGCTCCAAACTTCAGAACACCCGTGACTTAACCTGATTCCTTTCCCTTCTATCTCTTCCCCCTTCTCCTCTTTCTCCTGTCTCCTATGGGTTTTCTTTTGCCTTGTATTTGCCCTTCTTTATTTATTTTCATTTTTTCCTCCTCTGTGTTCTTGTCCTTACCCTATGCGGGCCGCCAGCTTCATTGCAGTGCTCCTTTCCTAGAATATGACTTTCTCCACTACTACTACTACCACTATCACTACTACCTCCATTATTACCCCTCCACCTCTTTCTTGTGCCCTCCCCTGTCTGCCTGCCTATAAATACCCCTTCTTCCTGTCCTTTGTGTTAGTGTGACTTTGTAAATGGTCCAAGTCGGACCGAAACGTCGTCGTAAGCTCCTCTCTTTTTTATATGTGCGGGTTGTGTGTGTATTGGTCTCTTATTGCTATAATGTTTGAGGATGCCTCCATTATTTACTCTTCTTATTCATCGCTCTTATTTGTTATCACATTTGCATTAAAATGTACGTATGTATATACACCGAAATAATAATAATAATAATAATAATAATAATATATAATTAGTTCTACAAGTACAAGTACAAGGTATACAGTCCTAGCTGACTATCAGTGACATACTACTATATAGAAAGCCCCTTGTTATGCTGAGCATTTCGAGCAAATTAGGTCAGTTTTGTCCCAGGATGCGACCCACACCAGTCGACTAACACCCAGGTACCCATTTTACTGATGAGTGAACATGGAAAACAGGTGTAAGAAAACACCCCCAATGTTTCCACTCTTTATGGGAATCGATCCCGGGCCCTCAGCGTGTGAAGCGAGAGCTTTGCCTACCAGGCCACGAGCCACCAACAAATATGAAACACGAGGAAAAATATTTTTTTTAATTCAAAACATTTTAAATTTTGACTTTGGAATAACTGTAGTTTGCTGAAGAATGTTTTAGTGAATATCCTGGATTATTACTATTATAGCTAGCTATCATCACGCTTAGCGCTAAACCCAAAAAGATCATAAGAAAATTGAATAATGGAACGTCTTTTCCCAGACTCGTAGGTTAGGTTGTCAGGAAACAGACAAGTGTTTCCTGACGCGGGTCTTAGTCATATGATGACCCGCCTTTGGAGCTTTTGGTCATCTGACCGAGGCCTTCCGCTGGCCTGCCGGTTTCCCTGAATCCCTTCATAAATGTTACTTTGCTCACACTCCAAGAGCACGTCAAGTATTAAAAACCATTTGTCTCCATTCACTCCTATCAAATACGCTCACGCATGCTTGCTGGAAATCCAAGCCCCTCGCACACAAACCTCTTTTACCCTCCTCCAACCTTTCCTAGGCCGACCCCTACCCCGCCTTCTCTCCACTACAGATTTATACACTCTCGAAGTCATTCTGTTTCGTTCCATTCTCTCTACATGTCCGAACCACCTCAACAACCCCTCCTCAGCCCTCTGGATAATAGTTTTGGTAATCCCGCACCTCCTCCTAATTTCCAAACTCCGAATTCTCTGCATTATATTCACACCACACATTGACCTCAGACATGACATCTCCACTGCCTCCAGGCTTCTCCTCGTTGCAACATTCATCACCCATGCTTCACACCCATATAAGAGTGTTGGTATAACTATACTCTCATACATTCCCCTCTTAACTTCCATGGACAAAGTTCTTTGTCTCCACAGACTCCGAAGTGCACCACTCACCCTTTTCCCCTCATCAATTCTATGATTCACCTCATCCTTCATAGACCCATCTGCTGACATGTCCACTCCCAAATATCTGAATACATTCACCTCCTCCATACTCTCTCCCTCCAATCTGATATCCAATCTTTCGTCACCTATTCTTTTTGTTATCCTCATCACCTTACTCTTTCCTATATTCACTTTCAATTTCCTTCTTTTACATACCCTACCAAACTCATCCACCAATCTTTGCAACTCCTCTTCAGAATCTCCCAAAAGCACAGTGTCATCAGCAAAAAGCAACTGACAACTCCCACTTTGTATTTGATTCTTTATATTTTAACTCCACAACTCTTGCCAACACCCGATCATTCACTTCTCTTACAACTCCATCTATAAATATATTGAACAACCATGGTGACATCACACATCCTTGTCTAAGGCCTACTTTTAGAGGGAAATAATCTCATTAATGTTGGATATAATACGGTCTCTGTTAAAAGTATCAATGCATAAAGCACTGTTCATTCGTATCCAGAATAGCTAAAATGCTGCGTACGTGTTTGGAATGTTGGTAAATTAGACACATATGCAACACTTGGGTATCTTTATTGAGGAAACGTTTCGCCACACAGTGGCTTCATCAGTCCATACAAAGGAGAATCGTGAAGAACAGGAGGAGTTTGAGGTGGTCAGTCCCTCAATCTTGAGTCGATGTTGTCAGTCCATCAATCTTGAATAGAATACAGATTGAGGGACTGACCACCTCAAACTCCTCCTGTTCTTCCCGATTCTCCTTTGTATGGACTGATGAAGCCACTGTGTGGCGAAACGTTTCCTCAATAAAGATACCCAAGTGTTGCATATGTGTCTAATTTACCAACTCGTCGGTTCTCTGAACCATTCATTTACATGTGTTTGGAATGTTGAATTCTGAGCATTTTAAATGGGACCTGAGTTTTAGACCTGTTTATCATCATATTCAAGTGGAAGCGTCCTTTTACCTAACAGAGTCATACACTGCCTGGGAAATGGGAGGCAATGATATTTTATCCAATAAAGGGGTGGGTATCCCCAGTTCTCTGGATGAAGAGCCCTTCACTAGCAATAAGGCATCCCTAAAAAAAAGAATTTATAACTAGAATTTTTAGGTAGTTTATACTAGTATATGAGCGCATAATTTAGAATATTGAATGAATTACTTTTAGATTACAAGCATTAAGCCAGGAACAATGTAATGTTTGGCCTGGGGTATGTGGTGAGCCTAGAGCCTGGAATACTGGAATGTTCAGACTCCGATATATTAGCCTCGAGACTGGAATACTGGAATGTTTCGAATGCAATATACAGTATTAGCCTCGAGTCTGGAATACTGGAATGACCATGGAAGTTCTTGTTTACGTGACTTGAGAAATCCTTCTATAAATCAGCCGGAAAGTTCTTCCTCAACCTGGAGGTTAGAAACCTAGTGCAACATAACCCTGTTTTATACACAATACTGCGCTCACCTAGCCAGCTTTATCAAGCTATACTAGGTGTAAAGTAACAGTATATTTTAAAGAGGTGACTGGAGAACTGCTGAAGTAATTAATATGATAATGGTATACAATACAAGTTGATAAATATGACGCATGGGGCAGAACTCTTCTCCAGGCTGAGGGACTGACCACCTCAAAACTACGTCTTCAAGAGTGATGGACTGACTGATTTACATCGTCTTTACATCTCTACTGCCTGCTCCATATTCGACTGAAGAAGCCTACTGTGTAGGTGAAACGTTTCGGAATAAAGATACCTATCGAACTATTGCACATATGTCTTACTTATCAACTGTTGAAATGGGTCAGTTGTCATCGGTGGAGGTGACCAAAGTGGAAACTGACGTCACCTCTAATATGTGACTGAGCACCGGTGTCACCAATAAGATTTCCCCGTGTAAGATGATTTTGGACAATGATTCGGCAATCACTAAATGCCCCCTGATTCTGTTCTATAAATTTGACTGATTGCTAATTCTAAGCAGCTTCTTCTGTGGTCTGCTTTATTGATAAGTTCTTCACATGACGTGGTTTTTCGTCACAGAGGAAGTGCTTCTTTAACCAGGAACTCTTTCTCATGCAAATCAATAGAGCCGTCACAACAAACTCTTTCAGGATAACCCTTAGAAGCATAGGGAAATGCAGAGTGAAACTATGTAAGCATCAGTGGGAAGAATGAGTGAAACCAGGGTACAATGGGAAGGGCAGGCAAGCAATAGAAACTGGAGGTAACCAGTGGGAAGGGCAGGCAAGCACTGCAGGAGATAACCATTGGGAAGATCAGACAAGCACTGCAGGAGATAACCAATGGGAAGGGCAGGCAAGCAATGCAGGAGGTAACCAATGGAAACGGTAGGTAAGCAATGCAGGAGATAACCAATGGGAAGGGCAGGCAAGCAATGCAGGAGGTAACCAATGGAAACGGTAGGTAAGCAATGCAGGAGAAAACCAATTGGAAGGGCAGGCAAGCAATGCAGGAGGTAACCAATGGAAACGGTAGGTAAGCAATGCAGGAGAAAACCAATGGGAAGGGCAGGCAAGCAATGCAGCAGGTAACCAACGGGAAGGGCAGGTAAGCAATGCAGCAGGTAACCAATGGGAATGGCAGGTAAGCAATGCAGGAGATAACCAACGGGAAGGGCAGGCAAGCAATGCAGGAGGTAACCAACGGGAAGGGCAGGCAAGCAATGCAGGAGGTAACCAACGGGAAGGGCAGGCAAGCAAGGCAGGAGGTAACCAACGGGAAGGGCAGGCAAGCAAGGCAGGAGGTAACCAACGGGAAGGGCAGGCAAGCAATGCAGGAGATAACCAATGGGAAGGGCAGGCAAGCAATGCAGGAGATAACCAATGGGAAGGGCAGGCAAGCAATGCAGGAGATAACCAATGGGAAGGGCAGGCAAGCAATGCAGGAGATAGCCAATTAGAATGGCACGTAAGCAATGCAGGAGGTAACCAACGGGAAGGGCAGGCAAGCAATGCAGGAGGTAACCAACGGGAAGGGCAGGCAAACAATGCAGGAGGTAACCAACGGGAAGGGCAGGCAAGCAATGCAGGAGATAACCAATGGGAAGGGCAGGCAAGCAATGCAGCAGGTAACCAATGGGAGGGGCAGGCAAGCAATGCAGGAGATAACCAATGGGAAGGGCAGGTAAGCAATGCAGGAGGTAACCAACGGGAAGGGCAGGCAAGCAATGCAGGATGTAACCAACGGGAAGGGCAGGCAAGCAATGCAGGATGTAACCAATGGGAAGGGCAGGCAAGCAATGCAGGAGGTAACCAACGGGAAGGGCAGGCAAGCAATGCAGGATGTAACCAATGGGAAGGGCAGGCAAGCAATGCAGGAGGTAACCAATGGGAATGGCAGATAAGCAATGCAGGAGATAACCAACGGGAAGGGCAGGCAAGCAATGCAGGAGATAACCAACGGGAAGGGCAGGCAAGCAATGCAGGAGATAACCAATTGGAAGGGCAGGCAAGCAATGCAGGAGGTAACCAATGGGAAGGGCAGGTAAGCAATGCAGGAGGTAACAAATGGGAAGGGCAGGCAAGCAATGCAATGGGAAGGGCAGGCAAGCAATGCAATGGGAAGGGCAGGCAAGCACTGCAGGAGGTAACCAATGGGAAGGGCAGGCAAGAAATAGAAGGTACAAGTAATAGGAAGGATAGGCAAGCACTGGGAAGGGCTGGCAAGCATGGAAACCGCCAATAGAAGAAAGGGGAAGGGGAAGGGAAGACATACAATGGGATAAGCCGGCTAAAAGTTAGTGGCAAGCATGCAATGGGAGGAACAGGCATTCAGTGAAAAGGGCAAGCACAGAATGGGACAGGCAGGCAAAAAATAGTAGTAGGCAAACAGAGAGATAAACAATGAGAAGGCAAAAACTATAGGTGTCCAGGAAACAACGAATGGGGGGCTACACAAGCAATGCTTGGGGCAAACAATGGAAAAGAGAAAAAGTGGAAGGTGCAAACAATTAAAGGAGCAGGAAAATAATGGAAGAGGCAGACAATCAACAGTAGAAAAAAGACAATGGGAAGACATATTCAAAGGGACCAACAATGAGAGAAACATGCGCACAGTGGAAGGATTAAACAAAAAAAAGGAAGGAGCAAGCAAACAATGGAAAGAGCAAGCAAACAATGGAAGGGAAAAGCAAACAATGAAAGGAGAAAGAAATTAATAGAAGGGTAAAACAAACAATGGAAGGGGCAAGTAAACAATTGGACCAGAGATTATATAATAGGATAGCATGCGAACAATGAGGCGCGGCATCTATTGGGAGTAAAATACAAACCATGATATGAGGCAAAAGAAATCACAAGCAAACAAAGGGAGGAAGAGGCAAAAGGAATCATAAGCAAATAACTGGAGGGACAAACAAGCAATAGGAGGAACAGGCAGACAATGGGAGAAATAAGCAATTAATAGAAGGGAACGTACAAGCAAACAATGGGAGAAGCAGACAATGACATAGACAAGCATGCAATTGAATAGGAAACTGTAGTGCTAATTGCTCCTTCTTTCTGGAGTATTTGTTCAAACGTATCAGCTCACAAAAACCCTTAACCTAGAAAAAAAAAAATGGTATCAAAGAAACGGGAAAGGAACGTAAGTGTATTGTAAAAAAAAAAAAAAACATCGAAATTCTTGGGAAATTTATTTTGTGATAAAGGAGAATTTTAAGATGGCGTCCAACATGGCTGCTGCTCTGTCTCCCCTCAGGAAGGTTCCTTGATGAGGGGCTCTTGATCTACGGAAATGGATCTGTACTCCATTATTATTATAATTATGGGGGAGCGCTAAATCCCTAGGATTATACAGCGCATGTGGGGGGGGGGATGGAAGGTATTCAGGCTCAATTTAGGGAACTAGAGCACAGATCCAATTCCCCACATCAAGATCCCCTCACCAGCATCAAGGAACCTCCCTTGAGGGGTCTGTACTCCAGTTCCCTGAATTGAGTCTGAATACCTTCCAACCCCCCCCCCACAGGCGCTGTATAATCCCTACGGGTTTAGCGCTCCCCTATGATAATAATAATAATAATATTGCTCTTTCTTTTCTTCGTATATATGTACGCAGACATGATGGACACAAGCAATCTAATAAAATAATTTATTCAGTGATCCGATAAAAAAAAATAATGTGGCTTATTTGACTTTCAAAATCAAAACAAACATAATGTATAACGTGTGTACATAAAAGACTTATAATGGAAAGTCCACACAGTGTTCTCTATGCAAATGTATTCATAATAAAGAATATAATGTAAAGATACAATGTTTCAGTTTTCTGGTGCATCACGGTTATGAATAACATCATTATCGATATCTAATGATGTAGGAGCAGTTTCTCCATCATCAGTAACAGTGTTGGAGAACTGTTGTTGCAGGTTTGACCATTCCATTTACTACACACTCAGGTGCAAAATAGTCCAAGTTCTCTTCACCCGCATGAGCAGGCTGTCAGGAGCAGGAGGAATTTCTGTTTCCACTGGGATGAGGTTGTTGTTATCCTGTGATTTCCTTCCCAGTTCTGTTAGAGGCCCAAGATTTCCCATTCATCCTGGGACAGTGAGATAATTCCTATACCAATGTTGCTGTGCTGCGGTCAACTGGCAAGATGAAATGTTAAACTAAGAAAGCTTCGCTGGACTGCACATTCGTACACAATGTTGGGGAATTCTTCGAGTGTTTTAAGTGCCAGTGCCACATAGTTTAAGAATGAAAGTTTCTCCAGCGTATTTGACCTCATAGGTGCTTCCAGGACCTGTGACCTTGTCTAGCATGTGATAGTTCTTTGTGTACTGTTTAAAACTTTTGCTTGACCTGGCGATAAATTTCAGACACTGTCAGAGCCAGGCACTGCGTGTAAAGAGATCAAATGTTTTCTGGTATCTCAAGTGGCATTCTGAATTTGACGTATATACAGTGTTTGGGGGCTACTGAGGCAAGACAAGTACGTGGTGGTCTAGCATCCAGCATGACCAGTAAGTCAGTGTATGTCAGAACTACAACAATTAGCTGATTCTCTGACTTTGCTATGGCAACAGCTCTTCAGAAAATCAGCGTGTCTGCGTCTGCCTCAACCTGTTTTACATGTATATCATCCATAAGCATCATTTCACGCAGATTTTATATTAGTTTCTAATACTAAAGAGTAGCCCCAGAGGATAATCAAAGATGGTGAGAGGGTCAGACATGTCCTTCCATGAGATCTGGATGTCTCTTTCTTGAAAGAAGACACGAAGGGATATACAGAGTTGATCGAACTACAATTTAGAAATTAAAAAAATATATCAAATAAACTTTGATATTAAAATTCTTAAGTAGAGAAGGCATGAAAACTTCGTTTATATGCCTTCTCTACTTAAGAATTTTAATGTTAAAGTTGTATTTAAAAATCTTGACACAATTAAAAAACTTTTGATAAAAAATTCCTTCCAAAATGTTGACGGGTGTGTCTATAAGATTCATTGTGAAATATCTGATAAAGTATATTTATATGGGGGAGGGGTAGACATTGGTTAAGTAGGGAGGTGGTAGAAACGAGAGTGAAGTGGGGAGGTTTGGGTTTGGTTCCTTTGAGAAGGCGCCTGAGAGTGTTTTTCTGAAGCAAGAGTTTTGCTGATGGGAGGTAGGGGGTAGGAAAATAGGGGGTAATGAAGGAAGTGAGGAAATGGTGGAGGGCAAAGAGCTAGTAGAGTGCGAGAAGGTCATTAGGTTTCTGTTAGTGGTACGTGAACCTGCTAAGGTTAAGTTACGTAGGTTGGATAGGATTAGTAATAATGAGGTGGTGTTGCAAGGGGAGGCATTGTTTCCCTTATATGGGTGGAAAAGTATTTGGGGTTGGTTGAACAAAGTCAAGGTGGCTCCGAGAGTTAGGGAATTGGGTTATAGGTTTTTGCACGGCATATTGGCTACGAGGGGGCAACTGTTATTATGGGGTTTGCAAGAGATGGGGTTTGTTCGAAGTGTGGGGAATATGAGACGGCATTTCATGTGGTGTATTTTTGTAAAAGCTTGGAGTTGGTAACAATATGGTTGCATAGGGTATTGGGATGGATAGGGATGGGGAAAGTTTCGGTGTTACGTGCACTGAGTTTAGAGCTGAGTGAATTTCCGGAAGGCGTACGTAGGGCTATAACATACATTATGTTAGACTATTTGTATAATATATGGTGCATGAGAGAGGTGGAAGGGGTAGTGATGGTCAAGGTTCTAGCTGCGGTATTTGTTAAAACGAAAAATAGGAATGAAGTAATTTACGGTAGAAGAGACAGAGTTTCCCGGAGGTTTATAGAGATATGACGGTGGGTGGGTTACGTAGGTTGGGGAGGGATGGGTAGGGGGAGTGTTAGTTTTGAGGAAAGTTAGGGAGGGACGTATAGTGGGGTAGAGGTTGTGTGGATGGAGGTGGGTTAGTGTGGGGGGTAGTGATGGTGATTGGGTTTTGAGTGTGGGTTTTAAGGGGTATGGGGGCATAGGTTACCTGAGGTTGTGGCAGTGTTTCTTTTGTGTTGATGGTGGTTATTGATGTTTGCATTGTGCATTATGGTAATGCAATCGGCTTTGCACGAAGTGTAGGGAGTGAGAACCAGTCGCCTGAGTGCAAAGTCAGTGCAAATTTAGTAATTCAATTGTTAGGGGTATTTTGTATTTCCTTTTTATATGGTAGAGGGAGTTCCTTACTTTTAACCCGTGTATGGACGGCCACGACGGCCTGATTGCCTTGTATAACGTAAAATTGTTCTTAAAGTAAAATGTACTTGTGTAAGATTACTAGTTCTATGTATATTAGGTAAGGATTTTCTAAAATGCACTATGTATAGCATTTATAAGATTTGTAAGAGGGTCTTATATGTAATTTTGCCATATCTGATGCAGAAACACCTCATCAAGTGTTAAAAGTTATTGGGGTGTGCTGGACCACGATATTATGCATGTGAGTTTTACAATTGTGCAAGGTTGAATTTTGTGTCATGTGACACTTGTATAATTTTTTGTAACTTGTACAATTTTTGTGTCTCGCCCGAGGCATTGTTATTAATATTTAGTGTATGTAATCATAAGTTTTCTTTTAATAAAATATAAAAAAAAAAAAAAAAAAAAAGTATATTATGGTCAAACTGGTAAAAGTCTTGAACTAAGATAAAAACAACATAAATATAGCATTAGAAGTGGACAAGATTCTAATGCATTGTTTATTCAAGTCAGAGATTTTAACCATCCAATTGATTTTCAAAAGACTGAGAAAGTTATATCAAGCAAGTCCATAGTCGACAGGAATATAATAAAATCATGTTTCATAAAAAGTAGTTTTGAAAATAATATGAATATTTTTTTTGGTTTATATAAATTGGATTCATTTATAATTAATAAAATTTGGGAAGAATTTAAGGTACATTAGACAATTTTTTTAAGGTAGAATATAAGCTGTTTCACGGATCAGTGACTACCTACCTACATCATAATAAAAAGTAAAGTGTCGTTGTGGGGTGGCAGCGAGGTGTAGTCTCGTTCTTACATGCCTTCCAGTTAACCTTTTATTTTTATAGTTCCTTGATAATGTGAGAAGTCACGAAAGCGATTGGAATTTCGCTATTTTTTCAGTGGTTGTTCTGCACCCGAAATTTTTTTTTTATTGTATTGAAACAGGGGACAATGCACATAGCAAAATAATACATATCCAAGAACATCAAATTATCCAATAGGACACACACGTACTACAATCTCCCACACAATTTGATCATAAATATCAGAACATAAGAAGCACACACATTATGTAATATTAAACCCAAAATATATATAAACATTTCCTACCGCGATAAGACTATCGCACGTTCACACGTTCACAAATAACACAATGACAAACATTGACAAAACGCCACAAATCACCGGCGTTCATGTATAAAGAAATGCAATGTTCAACATACACAACCTATCAATACATATCCAAGAACCTCTCAATACACACCCAAGAACATTAACCACTAAAACATATATAAACAATCTTTTTCCACACCATGTGGATTGCAATGTAACATTAGACACACCTTTATTCAAATGACGTAAAACATATCTAACAATTAACACGTCCCATGACACACACACCTGATCCCCTACCCCCCCCAGTGCATGCCGCACTATAAGAACCCCCCATGACCCTTCTCCAGACCTGTCAGATGGTAACCCCATCATGTAACTGAACAGAGCCCTCACACACCGTAAATACACACCAACACACAACAGTTGACGAAACCCCTATTACACACATTATCCTTGCCACATCCACCTGATAGCGTCCCAAAACCCCCCCTAACCAATCTCTCTTCCGCACATTACACAAACCATTAACATTGACCGTTAGACACCGGAATAAGACAAAGGTGGCTTTCCCTTGGATACTCTGCCCCCTTTGTGACACATTTTTGAATCCTCACTTGGAATGCCCCCGACATTCCTCACAGGCCTTTGTCCTTTAGGCCCCCCACCACCCTCATGCATCACAGATGCCCACAGCTTTTTGCCAGGCCTTTGCGCTGGTGTTAGCACATCCTCTGGATCCGACATTACAGCTGCTCGTTTCCTCGACCCTAGATCCACCTGCATGTCAGCCACATGCCCCTCCTCCGCATGAACATCCACTTCCACAACTCCTGTCTGTATGAACTCTCCGCCCATGGCACCACCACTCGCCTGAACGCACTCCACAGCAGCAGTCTCTTGACTCAGACCCAAGACCCTGTCCACGCCCTCCTCCGTCATACTGATGATGTCCTCCACCAAGGATCGTGTGGATTCCCCGCCGTCTCCTTCCACCCCCTCAGCAATGTCGTCGCCGCCCACAGCAGATCGCCCACTCATTGGCGAATTGTCAGGAAGGTGGCACAGGCCGACACTTGCAAGTCGTCCTGCCCTCCCACCCCTCCCCGTTCGGCTCCCCTATTCGCCTCCTCAGGACTACAGTCATCCTGTTGCGTAGTCCACTGCTGCCTGCTATGCTGGAAAGGAGCACCTCTGGCCTCCTGCCTCCTGTCACACAGGGCCGCCATGTGTCCATATCCCCCACATGGCGACACGTCCGTTGTTGGCCCGCATATGTCACAAAAACTTGCGTGCGAAATTCCTCTAATATTACATAAGACGGGATGGGGTACTTAAGAGACATCTTCAAAACATAAGACCCATCCGGCAGCCCCTCATACGGGCCCCCGGCCCAATGTCCTTGCGTCGCCGCATGAATGGTCCCGTATTTATCAAACATTGATGTCATGTCCATTGAATCCGCCTCAAAAGACACATTACGAACCTTTATCCACGTGTACCTTCTTGAGACATCACGAAGTTGCACAGTAACACCAGGGTTTATGTACATGCTGCGTTCCTGGTACTTTTCCACGATCGTCTCGTAAACACTGGTAGCACCAAACTTCACAAAAATTTGCTTAAGTCCATTCATGGCCACCCCAGACAACATGTCGTTCTCTATACTCATAAGTTCTCCTTAATATGTCAGGTAGAAGCACGTCCATATTCTCTGCAGTCACTGCCCCATGGATCAAGTCCACACAAACCGTGTTGACCCTCTTCCGGCCACCCAGCGCCATTTGCAAATCCAAGCTTTTGCCAAACACCACCAGGGGAGACAGCACACGTCCGCTCACCAGCAAGGCTGAGCGACGAATATGCCCGAAATTAAGGAGGTCGCATTTGGTTATTGAAGTGGGTCATGGTTGTGTGTGGTGGTGGGTTGTAGTGGTCGTGGGTGGTGGTGGGGATTTTTAATATATCAAAATCAGCATTTGGTATGTCACAAAGTGGGAGGAGGTTATTGCACACGAGGGAGAGCTGAGGAGCATTACTGCTTCAGACAGTTCATACACATCTGATACAAATGCGACATGCATCCAGTGCCACCTCAGCCACACATCTCAGCCACACACGTCTGCCTACACCAACTGTTCATTCACCCCCACCTTTGGCCAAACCCTCGCTGTACACCCAGCAACAACCACCCTGCCCACAACCCACGCCGATACCACCTACCCCCTATAAATCCCCTCGGCCACATGCCTTTACCCATACCATGTGTGGAAACGTTTTCACTAAATCCTCCTGTTAGTATGACAAAGGGAACAAAGTAAGAGAGGAAGACTTATCTTGGTTTTGCAGTCCAGATTCCAGCAGCCTCTGCCTGGATCTGCCTTCGATGTGACTACAGTTGATTCCACAGGTGGCTGAAGAGATCGAGTAACTTGGTTAACTTTGGCCCAAAGGAGCGTATATGTCAAGTGTTTCACATTTGCCTTGAAATGTGATGGGTTACTCAGGTTTGTTGGGCGAATCACCCACAGATCAATCACGGGGTCTATTGGTAACCCCAATCAAACCCCATATCTACCCATTAGCTGCAGCTAACAATAGCTAATGTGAGTTTGACTGGGCTTTCCTGGGTTATTATAACTGACCCAATGTGACCCCAAGAATGATGGCTTGAGTAGGCTGCTGTCCCCAGATGCATTGCAATAATGTCCTATCACTCGCAACACGTCGGTACAGTCACTTTTCACTACCATCATTTGTATTGTCCACGGTAGGGAGAAGTTTCTCCCAGTGTTCGATTACGCCTGAGTTCACACCACGGAACACGCTAAACACGCGGATTAAATTACTCATATTTTGCACTAGATTAACTTTCCTAGTGTTCTAGAGATTGTCTAATCAAGAGTCTATGAACGCACGACCACTTTCTTTGTTACGTGGCGAGTACTGTCCACGTCGTGGTGTCCCGTGACACTCTCACCCTCGTTCCTTGACTGCAAATTGACCCCACCCAACTACGAACAAGCCCCTCCAGGCACTAACTGTTGACCTAGCCTTATAGGTATTTATTGCCAGCACTTGCAAGAGTTCAACACAAGAGGGCTGTTTCTCGTTGTTCTAGCTGTGGGCTGGGAGTCGTAATACCCCTGTCTTGTTTATCAGGTAAGAGGTGTTTTCTTTTGAATTTTTCCTGCCAAAGGGAAAGAGCAATTGACCCAGGCTTAACCTCATATATGCAATTACTCAGAGATTCTAGTAAGGAGCATAGAATGCCCTGACATCAGAATGAGAAGCCCAGCTCTGACGCATGTGTTTGCTAGCTGTCATGAGAATAAGGAAGTGGAAGAGTTCACTAGCCCCTTCCGAGAGGGCTAGGGCCCTAAGAGGGCTGAGGGGGCTGAGAGTTACCCCCCCCCCCCCACTTTTCCAAATAGAAGTTAATTCTCCACACCATGCCTCTAACTCAATCCTGCCTTTCCCACCCGTACCTCCCGCCCATATAATTCTCCCCATGGCCACACCTTCATACACGCCATTCGAACCAGCAACCTCCACCCACACAACTCCCACAGCCACATGCCTTCACCCACACCATCCGCCCATACAATTCTCACTCCCCATAGCCACATACTCACACTTATAACATTCCCCCACAACCACCATTCCCTCAAGGTCATATATCATACCTATGACCTCACTCGTCCCCTTTACCTGACGTTTCACCCTAACATACTGTCCACATACCTAATCACTTAGTTACCCATCATGCTCATTACCGCCAGCTGCATAATCACCCACCCAGTCACCCATCATCCAATCACCACCCACACCAGGTCATTGACAAGTACACCTTTCACCCGCACCACTCCCCCACAGCTTCAAGCCCATACGGCCCCACACCTTTCTCATGTTTTCACTCACCATTCTCCCATAGCTTCTAGCCCCCACAGCCCCACACCAACACCTTACCGATGTTTTCACGGCCCCCACACCCTAACATTCCATCTACACTCCTAGTCATGTAGACAGCAGCCACACCAGCTGCGCGCACACACCCGCTCAGTCACCCATCATCTACACTACAACACACACTGGGTCACCAACACTGCCACCCACATGGTCACCATCACACCAGGCCTGACAGCCTGCCTCCAGCAGTAATTACATCATTCACCTGACGTAGCGGCACATTATTGACGACAACGACCTGGGCCGCTCCTGCTCCAGAAAGGGATCTAAACGTGTTCATACCTTCATCTCATCAAATAGAACAAGTTGCGCTTTCAAGGATATTCTTCTGAGAAACTCCACGAACCCTACCGGATCCTTCAGCAGGATGTGATCCCACAAACTCTGCAGGTATTTCTCCTGTTATCCCACCAAGGCACGGCAGGACTCTCCTGCCTTAACGAGTAAATGCCGTATCTGCAGCTTTAAGGTATCCACCCACCAGTCCAAAAGAGCATCGTCCAGAACATCAGTATCCACGCAGCAGACCTCTACTGCCGCCTACACCGTCAACACCGTCAACAAACATACATTCAATTTCCAGGGCGACCACGCCAGAGGCTTGCCCTTCCAGATCATCATCAGAAATATCTGTCGGAGCTAAAACCTATATCCTTTTCGAATGCTCTTGTACATTTTCACGTGCAGTGCTTCATCACAAACCTGTACCATACAGTAGTGCTGCATTTCAAGCCAACGCCATTAAATAACGTATAGACGATTCACCCAGAAACCGTTCTAGGAGCGGAATGAGCTGGAGAATGAAATCGCTGGGACGGGAGGCGCGGAATGCGTATGAATTCTTTTAACTACAAACCAATTATAGCACCACAGGGATTGTTTTTCGTAGACAACACGCATGGACACAACCTCAACAAAATAGTTAACATACATTCCACCAGTGAACCATCACACTGGCCATTTATTAATGTTAAACGTCACAATAAACAAACAAATTGTATTATTTAGGAGTGCGCCCCAGAGTACATTCTTCTATTTGTCCTGTCTGTCCGAGAGTCCAAAGACTAAATCCTCGTCATGCCACCACCTCCGAGTCATGCTAAACAGACATAAACACATCAGCATCCACTTTGGCAGGTCTGCCACACCCGAGACCACATCTATAGCCACACCTTCCTTCGTCAGTAGGGCACTAGGAAAAATCCCTCACACAGGCCATTCAACAACTACATCCGCTGACCAAAGACATCGTTAAGGATAAAAAGGTACAATACCGTGACTGAAACAATACACAAATAACCCGCACATAGAAAATTATGACGACGTTTCGGTCGGACTTCGTCAGTTTCCAAGAAGGATAAAGACGGGAGTTGTGCCTCACCACGAGTCTTCAAAGGAGCCACAGGAGTGCTCTCAACTGAAGGTAACACACCAGCATTGGTATCCCACAATCCTACCATACATTTACCCCCACCTTGCGGCATCATCACCACATCTGCTTCAGCAGTTGTCACAGCCACCTCAAGAAGCCCCCACTAGGTAAAACCCTCAGTTACAACTACCACTACAGAAGACTCCTCCAGGGAACACTAGGTCGAAGCTGTGACATCCACACCAGCCCTCACTTTCTCACCAAGTTCCCAAGACCAGGGACTCCTACCCAACACTTCCCCAACCCCCATACAACCCTCCTACCCCTCGGGAAAGAGGTTTGCCTCCAACCCTCAGCCTGGAGTCAAATTACTAGTACCAACCCTACACGTGGAACCCCATCACTCACCAAGCAACCTCATCACTCACCAAGCAACCCCATCACTCACCAAGCAACCCCATCACTCACCAAGCAACCCCATCACTCACCAAGCAACCCCATCACTCCCCAAGCAACCTCATCACTCACCAAGCAACCCCATCACTCGCCAAGCAACCCCATCACCCACCAGGGCCTCCGAAAACCTATCGCTACAGCTGATATTGACAAGGTCTCAACCCCCTCCCCACCTGACAGGAGCTGACAAAATGCCCATCACGACCACAATTAAGGCACGTAATAACCAGTAACGAATATCAGACAAGGAGGGACGATGGCAAGTGCCTGGACAGTGCCAGACACTCTCCACCACCGCCAGCCACTCACAACCGCCAGCCACTCTCCTCCACTGCTGAAGTCTCCCAGCTTAGGCTGACACTGCTGAAGTCTCCCAGCTCAGGCTGACACTGCTGAAGTCTCCCAGCTCAGGCTGACACTGCTGAAGTCTCCCAGCTCAGGCTGACACTGCTGAAGTCTCCCAGCTCAGGCTGACACTGCTGAAGTCTCCCAGCTCAGGCTGACACTGCTTAAGTCTCCCAGCTCAGGCTGACACTGCTGAAGTCTCCCAGCTCAGGCTGACACTGCTGAAGTCTCCCAGCTCAGGCTGACACTGCTGAAGTCTCCCAGCTCAGGCTGACACTGCTGAAGTCTCCCAGCTCAGGCTGACACTGCTGAAGTCTCCCAGCTCAGGCTGACACTGCTGAAATCTCCCAGCTCAGGCTGACACTGCTGAAGTCTCCCAGCTCAGGCTGACACTGCTGAAGTCTCCCAGCTCAGGCTGACACTACCGAAGTCTACCAGCTCAGGTCGACACTACCGAAGTCTACCAGCTCAGGTCGACACTACCGAAGTCTACCAGCTCAGGTCGACACTACCGAAGTCTACCAGCTCAGGTCGACACTACCGAAGTCTACCAGCTCAGGTCGACACTACCGAAGTCTACCAGCTCAGGCTGACACTACCGAAGTCTACCAGCTCAGGCTGACACTACTGGAGTCTACCAGCTCAGGCTGACACTACTGGAGTCTGTCAGCTCAGGCTGACACATTTCAACACTGTTATGACCCATCCTCAGTGATGGAATATGACAGGGAAACACAGCTGGCTTTTGTTCCCACTCTGTAACTATCATATAGAATGATGTAGCAGCACACTACTGATGTGTCCATTTTTGTTATATGTAATATGTATGTATGTGTGTGTATATTATATATATATATATATATATATATATATATATATATATATATATATATATATATATATATATATATATATATATGATGGGGTCCACCTCTGGTGCAAATTGTGGGACCCATAGCCTCGGAGAAGTGGATAAAAGGCTTCAAGGAAAAATATTTTGATTTCTTTCTGAAGCCATTTGAATATTTCACTTCCCCAATCTTCTTGACTAATCCACAGGCGGCCAAACACGACGACAGAAATGCAGGTAAAGTTACCTGTGTTGCTTTGCGCACCCATGTACCTCCCAGTCGCACTGGGAGGGTTGCCTGCTCCCATTGCCGATCCTCTAGTGACAGATTCAGTGCCTTCTTAAAGGTTGATCTCAGGTGTGCGTCATAATATATATATATATATTTTTTTTTTTTTTTTTTTAACAAGTCGGCCATCTCCCACCGAGGCAGGGTGACCCAAAAAGAAAGAAAATCCCCAAAAAGAAAATACTTTCATCATCATTCAACACTTTCACTACACTCATACATAATCACTGTCTTTGCAGAGGAGCTCAGATACGACAGCTGAGAATTGTCCCTCCCAGCTGTCACTATCCCAGACCCCTCCTTTAAAGTGCATGCATTGTACTTCCCATTTCCAGGACTCAAGTCCAACTAAATCAATTAACTGGTTTCCCTGAATCCCTTCACACAATGTTACCCTGCTCACACTCCAACAGATCGTCATGTCCCAAAAACCATTCGTCTCCATTCACTCCTATCTAACACGCTCACACATGCTTGCTGGAAGTCCAAGCCCCTCGCCCACAATACCTCCTTTACCCCTTCCTCCAACCTTTTCTAGGACGACCCCTACCCCGCCTTCCTTCCCTACAGATTTATACGCTCTCCAAGTCATTCTACTTTGATCCATTCTCTCTAAATGACCAAACCACCTCAACAACCCCTCTTCAGCCCTCTGACAAATACTTTTAGTAACTCCACACCTTCTCCTAATTTCCACATTCCGAATTTTCTGCATAATATTTACACCACACATTGCCCTTAGACAGGACATCTCCACTGCCTCCAGCCTCCTCCTCGCTGCAGCATTTGCAACCCATGCTTCACACCCATATAAGAGTGTTGGTACCACTATACTTTCGTACATTCCCTTCTTTGCCCCCATGGATAACGTTTTTTGTCTCCACAGATACCTCAACGCACCACTCACCTTTTTCCTTCATCAATTCTATGGTTAACCTCATCCTTCATAAACCCATCCGCTGACACGTCAACTCCCAAATATCTGAAAACATTTACTTCTTCCATAATCCCTCTCTCCAATGTGATATCCAATTTTTCTTTATTTAAATCGTTTGATACCCGCATCACGTTACTCTTATCTATGTTCACTTTTAACTTTCTACCTTTACACACACTCCCAAACTCGTCCACTAACCTTTGCAACTTTTCTTTAGAATCTCCCATAAGCACAGTATCATCAGCAAAAAGTAACTGTGTCAACTCCCATTTTGCATTTAATTCTCCAAAATTTAATCCCACCCCTCTCCCCAACACCCTAGCATTTACTTCTTTTACAACCCCATCTATAAATATATTAAACAACCATGGTGACATTACACATCCCTGTCTAAGACCTACTTTTACCGGGAAGTAATCTCCCTCTCTCCTACACACCCTAACCTGAGCCTCACTATCCTCATAAAAACTCTTTACAGCCTTCAGTAACTTACTACCTATTCCATACACTTGCAACATTTGCCACATTGCTCCCCTATCCACTCTATCATATGCCTTTTCTAAATCCATAAATGCAATAAAAACTTCTCTACCTTTATCTAAATACTGTTCACATATATGCTTCACTGTAAACACTTGATCTACACATCCCCTACCCACTCTAAAGCCTCCTTGCTCATCTGCAATCCTACTCTCTGTCTTACCTCTAATTCTTTCAATAATAACCCTGCCATACACTTTACCTGGTATACTCAGTAAACTTATTCCCCTATAATTTTTACACTCTCTTTTATCCCCCTTCCCTTTATATAAAGGAACTATGCATGCTCTCTAGGTACCTTCCCCTCTTTCATACATTTATTAAACAAAAATAACAACCACTCCAGCACTATATCCCCCCCTGCTTTTAACATTTCTGTCATGATTTCGTCAATTCCAGCTGCTTTACCCCCTTTCATTCTACGTAATGCCTCATGCACCTCCCCCACACTCACATCCTGCTCTTCTTCACTCCTAAACGATGTTGTAC